>WAAE01019699.1:10320-46634 GCA_013400495.1 Nicator chloris | reverse complement strand
CCGGGGAGCGCTGGGTGGATCACCGCCCGCCGTCCCACGTGCCCACGGAGACGCTGCTGCAGCCGCGCGTGCCCAGGGCCATCACGGTGGAGGCCCCCAGCGAGCGCGCCCTGGCCCGCTGCGACCGCTACCTGCTGACCCACCAGGAGCTGGCCTCCGACGGCGAGATCCAGACCAAGCTCATCAAGGTGACCCCGGGCATCCTGGGAATGTTGGGAAAGTCGGGAATGTGGCGTTGGAATTGGCTAAAGGTAGCTAAAATCAGCCAGGGAATTCCTGGATACTGCACTCAGTGCTCCGGGCAAGGTTGAGATCCAAACTGAGCTCGTCGAGGTGACTTTGGGAACATTGGGAATGTTGCATTGGAATTGCTGAAATGTAGTTAAAATTAGCCAAGGAATTCCTGGATGTGGCACTCAGTGCTCCAGGCAGGGTTGAGATCCAGAGCAAGCACATCAAGGTGACCTTGGGAATCCTGGGAATGTTGCATTGGAATCACTGAAATTTCATTAAAACTAGCCAGGGAATTCCTGGATGTGGCACTCAGTGCCTCGGGCAGGGTGGAGATCCAAACCGAGCTCGTCAAGGTGACTTTGGGAACATTGGGAATGTTGCGTCGGAATCACCTAAACGTGGTTCAAATTAGCCAAGGAATTCCTGGATGTGGCACCCAGTGCTCCGGGCAGGGTTGAGATCCGGAGCGAGCTCGAGGTGACCTTGGGAATCCTGGGAATGTTGGGAATGTTGCATTAGAATTACTGAAATTTCGTTAAAACTAGCCAAGGAATTCCTGGATGTGGCACTCAGTGCTCCGGGCAAGGTTGAGATCCCGAGCGAACTCGAGGTGACCTTGCGAATCNTCTTGGGAATGTTGTGTTGGAATTCTCTAATGGTAGTTAAAATTAGCCAAGGAATTCCTGGATGTGGCACCCAGTGCTCCGGGCAGGGTTGAGATCCCAAGCGAACTCGAGGTGACCTTGGGAATCCTGGGAATCTTAGGAATGTTGCGTTGGAATCGCCAAAGTGTAGTTAAAATCAGCCAGGGAATTCCTGGATATGGCACTCAGTGCTCCGGGCAAGGCTGAGATCCGGAGCGAGCTCATCAAGGTGACTTTGGGAATCTTGGGAATGTTGCATTGGAATTGTCTAAAGGTAGTTAAAATTAGCCAGGGAATTCCCGGATGTGGCACTCAGTGCTCCAGGGAAGGCTGAGATCCAGAGTGAGCTCATCAAGGTGACCTCGGGAATGTTGGGAATGCTGTGTTGGAATCNACTTTGGGAACATTGGGAATGTTGTGTCGGAATTGCCTAAATGTGGTTAAAATTAGCCAGGGAATCACCAAAATTTAGTTTGGATCTCTCATGGTTGGGTTCAAAGATTTTCCATGGAAATTCTTGGCTTAGAGCTTGGTTGGTGTGTGCTCGGAACCGTTCCAGGCTCATTTAGCTCAGCGTTTTCCCTCAGAAATTCAGTGGGAATTTTTTCATGGAAAAGGGTGGTCAGGCATGGGAATTGCTCAGGGAGGTTTGGAGTGCCCATTCCCAAGGAATGCCCAAGGAATTCCTGGATGTGGCGCTCAGGGCAAGGTTGAGATCCAGAGCGAGCTCGTCAAGGCGACCTTGGGAATGTTGTGAGTCTTGGGAATGTTGTGTTGGAATTGCTGAAATTTAGTTTGGAGTTTTCACCGGTGGGTTCCACGGTTTGTGGGATCCCGTGATTCGTGAATCCATGGTTTGTGGAATTCCATGGTTTGTGGATCCCATGATCTCTGGAATCCCATGGTTTGTGAAATTCCATGTTTGTTGAATTCCATGATTTGTGAATCCTATGATTTATGGGATTCCATTATTTATGTGGATCCTGTGATTTTTGGGATCCCATGATCCGTGGATCCCACGATTTATGCATTTTCCTGTGGAAACGGGCAACAATCCATTGGCAGTGAAGTGGGAGGAGCTTATTTGTGTCCATATCTCTTTGGGCCGGAATTCTGGGATGAATCCCGGTGTCGTTCCTGTCCCAATCCCACTTTTCCTTGCCCTTTTCCCATTCCAGGGGGACGTGTTCAAGACCAGGGGTGGGGGCCAGGCCGTGCAGTTCACGGACATCGAGACCCTCAAGCAGGAATCTCCCACCGGGTGAGTCCAGCTTCCGGAATCCCGGAATTCCCAGCATTCCAGTCGTGGAACCTTTCACTTGAGCTCCTGGAATTCTCAAGGTTCCAATTGTGAAACCTTTCATTTGAGCTTCTGGAATTCTCAAGGTTCCAATCATGGAACCTTTCATTTGAGCTTCTGGAATCCCAGAATTCCCAACATTCCAGTCGTGGAACCTTTCATTTGAGCTTCTGGAATCCTGGAATTCCCAGCATTCCGGTCATGGAACCTTTCATTTGAGCTTCTGGAATTCTGGAATTCCGAGTGCGCGCTTGGAACCTCTTCTGGGCCGGGTGATCCAATGGGAAAATGCAACTCGAAATCCCACAAACTTGGAGGAATTTATGGGTGCTGGGTGGGGCTGCTGGATCCAGGATTTGTTCAGGAAGAACAGAGAGGTTTTCCAGTGCTGGAATGCGGCAAATCCCACGGGGGTTGTGCCGTAATTCTGCAAATTCCCGTTCCAGGCGGAAGCGCCGCTCGTCGCCCCCCGATCCCGACCCCGCCGGGGACGCCGCGGACTCGGAGTGGACGGATGTGGAAACCAGGGTGAGCCGGGAATGTCATCCCAGATCCCGGAATTCTGGGATCTCTGGGTCGGGTTGGGAGGGAACTTCAGCTCATCCCAATCCAGCCCTTCCACGGGCACTTCCCGCTATCCCGGCCTGCTCCGTCCGGGAATGGCCTTTCCTTGGGCGCCGCAGGGCTCCAGACCCCTCTGCGGGAGGATTTGGGAATGCTGGGAATGGCGGGAAGCAGCGGATCCTGACTTTGGTGTGTTCCCAGTGCTCCGTGGCCGTGGAGATGAGGGCGGGATCGGCGCTGGGACCGGGATTCCAGCACCACGCCCTGCCCAAGTGAGTGCTCCTGGAATTCTTTCCCGACAGCTTCCAAACGTCGGGAATGTTCTCCCTCTGGCCTGGCTGCCCTTCCCCCGTCAGGTTTGCGTTCCCCACTGGAAGATCAGGAATGGCAGCGGGAATGCCCTGGATTCCTTCTCCTGCCCCTTGAACCTCCTGCTCACCTTATCCCTCGGGAAATTCCGATTTCTCGGGATTGGGAAATTCCAGTTTCTCAGGAGTCCAGTTCCCCGTGGGAGGAGGGAACTGCGGTGGAATTCCTGCTGAAATTCCCACTGCATAATTATGGAACCACTAAGGAAGCGTGGAGAATTCGCTCTTCCCAAATTATTAATAAGGCTTCCCTGGGAATTCCAGCTCCATGCCCAGCCCAAGGAATTCTTTCCCGACAACTTCCAAAATTCGGGAATGTTTTCCCCCCGATTTTGCTGCCCTTCCCACTTTGGGTTTACATTCCTGACCAGAATGGGGTCGGGAATGGCAGCGGGAACGCCCTGGATTCCCTCTCCTGCCCCTTGAACCTCTTGCTCACGTTATCCATTGGGAAATTGCAATTCCCCGTGGGAAGAGGGAATTGAGGAATTGGAATCCACCTTCGTTCGCTGCTCCTGCTGCCAAAAATCCAAGGAAAACACCAGGTTTTTTGGAGTTTCCTTGGATTAAATGTTGGATTTTTTTAGGAGGTGCGTGGGATTTGGGAGTGCAAAAACCTGGGAATGGGGGCTTGGCTGCTCCCAAAATTCCTCTGGATGAATCCTGAAAGTTCTCTGTGGCTCTTTCCCATTGCAGGCGAAGGAAACCCTGAATTTTTCCTGCTGGAATCCCGGATTTTCCCAGCCTGAGGAATTCTCTGCTGCCACTGCTCCTCAGGAGCTGCTTTGTGCTCATTCCCAGAAGTTTTTAGGGAAGCTGGGAAATGGTTCCACGGGTGATCCCAAAGAAGTTCTGGATGGATCTGTCCTTTCCCATGGATTTAGGGAAACCCTAAAGGTCTCTCTGGAATTCCAAGCGGAGCTGGATCCTTACGGACAGAGCCACCAGGCTTTTCCCTGGGAGATTTTTCCAGCTTTTTCCTGGTTTATTTAGTCCCAAATCCATCTTTTCCGGTCATTCCCTCTCTTTTGGGAGACCCAAGCGCTGCTATTCCGAGCTGCAGTCCAGCACTTTAAGGGTGTTTTTGGCCATTCCCAGATTTTACCGGAGCCAGGAAAACCTCGGGAATACGGGTTTCTCCTGGCGAGAATGAATTCTGGAATACTGAAGGTGTCACTGAGCTGTCAGAACATTCCAGAGTCACCCCAAACCCTGGGAGCAGTGGGAATTCCCATCCCACCTGCTCTGGGGCGTGAGGGAACGATGGAATGTTTTCCGTGTGGGAATGGGGGGGAAAAGGGGATTTCCTCATGGGTAGGGTGGGAATTGTCTCTCTGTGTGTCCCTGCAAAATGTTCAATAAATCCTTTTATTCCAAAGCCAATTCCCTGGTTTTCAGGGAATTCCAAGGGGAGCAGCTTCCCTGGCTTTGCCGAAAGCCAGGATCAGAGGCATTTTTTGGGATGGTGAATCCTGGGATCTGCTTGGATCCAGAACTGGGCTTGGGACAATTTTATCCTCACGTCTGCAAAGGGAATTTGGGGACATTTGGGACAATCTCGGGGGATTGCCTCGATCCGAGGGGTTGCAGCCCATGGAAAAGCTTTTCCTGGGGTTTGGAATCTTCCAGTCCCAGAATGGTTTGGATTGGGATTGGAGGGGATTTTAAAGCTCATCCCAAGGGCAGGGACACTTCCCACTATCCCAGATTGCTCCAAGCTGGCCTTGGATATTCCAGGGATCCAGGGGCAGCCACAGCTGCTCTGGGAATTCCATCCCAGCCCCTCCCCACCCTTCCAGCCAGGAATTCCTTCCCAAGATCCCATTAAATCTCCCCTTTTCCAGTGGGAAGCCATTCCCTGTGTCCTGTCCCTCCATCCCTTGTCCCCAGTCCCTCTCCAGCTCTCCTGGAGCCCCTGTAGGTCCTGGAAAGGGCTCTGAGGATTCCCTGGATCCTTCCCTTCTCCAGGTGAACATTCCCATCTCTCCCAGCCTGGCTCCAGTCTCCAGGACTTCCTCTGGAATTTCTCCAGCAGCTCCAGGCCCTTCCCCTGCTGGGATTCCAGAGCCGGACAGAGCCCAGGAGGGACAAAGGGAGAGGTTTTCCAGCCCCTCCAGAATTCCATGAGCTCCAGAGGCAGCTCCCGGCTGGATCCATGGGAAGCAGCTCTCCCGGAGCGCCGCTAGGTGGGGTGGGAAAACCGCGGGAATGGCGCCGCTTCCCGAGCCTTTCCCTGCCCCGGGATAGGGAATGACTCCTTGGAATATCCCTGCTCCCATCCCTCCTCCTGCCTCTTGCTGCTCCCCCGTGGGAGGATTGGGATAGGGAATGGGATTGGGATTGGAATTGGGACAGGGATAACCACTGGAAATGATGGAGAACTCAGGGAAAGGCTCCTGTTTGTGGGATTTAAGGAGTTCAGTTTAATGAGCCATCTCTTGGATTTGGATTCCATTGTCCCGGTGACAGGATCAATCCCACTGGGAATGTTCCTGTGGGAAACTGGGATCCACGGGGAACTCATGGAGATGCTCATGGAGAAGGTTTGGATGCAGAAAAGGGCTGAAAAGCAGCAGGAATTCCGAATCAGCTCCCTTGGATTTGGTCCCTTGGATTCGATAACTTTATTTTTGTAATTTTGTTATTATTATTTATTTTAACTTTTCATTTTGATGTTTAAATTTTGNTTGGATTTGGATTCCATTGTCCCGGTGACAGGATCAATCCCACTGGGAATGTTCCTGTGGGAAACTGGGATCCACGGGGAACTCATGGAGATGCTCATGGAGAAGGTTTGGATGCAGAAAAGGGCTGAAAAGCAGCAGGAATTCCGAATCAGCTCCCTTGGATTTGGTCCCTTGGATTCGATAATTTTATTTTTGTAATTTTATTATTATTGTTTTGAATTTTCATTTTTGTGTTTAAATTTTATTCTTATTTTACCCTCATTTTAAATTTATTTAAAATTTTTATTTCGTTTTTACGTTTAAATTTTCCTTCTTCTTTTAATCCTTTTTCTTTTGGTTTTATTTCTGTTTTTATTTTCTCTCCCTCCAACCCCCCGGCAAACGGGCGAGGTCGGAGGGGAAACGTTGGATTTGCAGCTCCAGGTTTTCCCAGGCAGATCCTGCTCCCAATCCCTTTAATTCCAGGGAAATACCCAGCTTTATCAGGACAAGGCGGGCAGCAAAATCCAAGCGTTTATCCCAAAAAATCCATCCCCGGAGCGCTGGGATTGCAACGAGCGCGTTTTCCATGAGGTGTCAGTGTGGCACCGGGATTGCCATCCCTGTTTTTCCAGGGCTGGCAAACCATGGAAAACGTTCCTTGGATCAGCCCCGAATCCCAGCCCGTTCCCAGCTCCCGGCTTTCCATGGATGGAGGGAGAGTTTGATCCCATTCCATGGGAAGGGATCGCTCCTCTCCGGAGCCGATCCCGGTGTGGCTCTTCCCACCCCCGTGTCCCAAACTTCCATCCCTCCAACTCCTCTGGGCTGCGCTCCCATCCCAGAATTCCAGCTGGGAATTCTCTTTCCCTCATCCTGGAAAAAAAACCCAAACAAGCAGGAAAAAGGAGTTCCCTGCAAAGGGACTTGGGACAAGGGATGGAGGGACGGGACACAGGGAATGGAAAAGGAGATTTGGGTGGGATACTGGGAAGGGATCGTCCCCCGGGAGGGGCTGGGATGGAATTCCCGGAGAAGCCGTGGCTGCCCCTGGATCCCTGGAATGTTCCAGGCCAGGCTGGGTGGGGATTGCAGCACCCTGGGATAGTGGGAGGTTCCCTGCCCATGGAATGGGATGGGATTGAATCCCTTCCCACCATGGCATTCCATGACATTCCCATCCATGGATTTGTCCACAATGTCCTTAAAATGCCTTAAAGTGTTCCAGAGCCACTGGGAATGATTTTCACATTCCAGCCAAACTGCCCTTGGCCGGAATTCCACTTTTTTACTAAAATCCCATCCCAAGCCTTCATTCCCAGTAGGATTTCCTTAAAATCCCATCCCAAGCCTTCATTCCCAGTAGGATTTCTTTAAAATCCCATCCCAAACCTTCATTCCTGGTAGGATTTCTTTACAATCCCATCCCAAGCCTTCATTCCCAGTAGGATTTCTTTAAAATCCCATCCCAAACCTTCATTCTCAGTAGGATTTCTTTAAAATCCCATCCCGGACCTTCATTCCCAGTAGGATTTCTTTACAATCCCATCCCAAACCTTCATTCCCAGTAGGATTTCTTTACAATCCCATCCCAAGCCTTCATTCCCAGTAGGATTTCTCCTTGGTGCCAATAAATGTCACCATCCCAGTTTTTCCTGCGTTCCCTGAACTCTTGGGAAGCAGCCGATTGTTCCAAGGAGTCGGGAGCTGGGAAGTGCCTGCCGGAGCCATCCCGGTGTGAATTCCCAGAAATAATCCTAATGGGAAGCGACGCTGTCAGCTCCCATCCGTCAGCCCCGGCAGAGGCAATTGGCTCCATCCTTCGGAATTAGGGAAAGGACGGAAAAATGGGAATATCCTCAGCTGTTGGGAGCTGCCGAGCGGCTGCTCCATGGGAACCAGGAGCACCGGAGCCGGGAAATTCCTGGTGGCACCGGCAGCTCCCAGGGCTCGCTGCAATTCCCAAATTTTCCACCTGGGATCCTTTCCTGCTCCTTGATTTCCCAGCCACTTCCGTTGGGTTTTCCAGCCTTTTGCAGCCTGGAATCCCAATTTTAACTCCGCAATTTCTGGCTCCTAAGTTTTGTTCCTAAAGGTTGGGCTCTGAATTTTTCCCGCCAAATCTGGGCCCCAGATTTCTCCCCCCAGACCTTGAATTCCTGGTTTTTGCTCCTAATTTTTATTCCTAAACTTTTGGCTCCTGTATTTTGTTCCTAAAGCTGGGATCCTAATCTTTTTTCCTAAACCCCGGGCTCCCGATTTTTGTTCCTAATCCTTGAACTTCTCAATTTCCTTCCTAAATTTGGGATCCTGATTTTTGTTCCCAGATCCCGGGCTCCCGATTTTTACTCCTAAACCTTCGATCCCATCCAATCCCACCCCTGCCATGGCCGGGGACACCTTCCCCTATCCCAGGTTGTTCCGATTCCCACCCAACCTGACCTTGGCCACTTCCCAGGATTCATCCGCAGCTTCTCTGGGAAGCCTGTCCCGGTTTTTCCAAGGTTTCCCTCCAATGGATATCCTGGGTGAGGATCCTCCTGCCTGGCTGTGACCCCTGAGCATCCCCATCCCTCTCCAGCTCTGCTTCCCTGGGATCCAATTAATCCATGGAATATTTAATGGATTCCTCATCGAGTGTTTTCCTAACCCTTCCCGTTTATCCAGCCTTGTTTTTTTTCCAGGCTGGGCTTTCCCCACCTCCTCTGTGCTCCGACAGACAGAGCAGCTTATCCGGAAAAGCGGGAAAAATCCCCCTGCTCCCTCTTTAATCCTGGAATATCCGCAGGTAAGGAGTTCAACACGGCACCAGGGCCCCGGGTCACGGGGGGAGCTCTGATCCCGAGCAATAAACAAAGCCTGGATTTAATTATTCCCGGGGAATTCCTTGATCCACGCCCGATTAAAGCCTCATCCCGTGGAACCAGGCGGTTCCTTTGGATCCGGATCCAGATTAAATGGAGCTGGAGCCCTGCCCGCCCCACGCAGCCCGTAAATTCCTTGGGATGTGCCGCAGCTTTGGGGGTTTTCCCCTCCTCTCCTCCCTCTGCTCCCTCTCCTCATCCCGTTCGGATCCGAGGACTTACCTGGGATGCACCTGGAGTCTTTTCGGGTGGAATCTGCGGGGAAAACCCCCTCGGATCATTCCCCGATGGGAACAAAGCGACTCCGAGCCCTTGGTTTTCCAGCTGGCCCCTTTGGCAGCGTGTCCAAGAGGGAAAAATATCCCTGCTTTTCAAGCGGAGCCAGGCCCGGTGTAAATATTTATGGAATATTTTATTACAATCCCGATTTACTCCGTGATTGGAAACATTGCCTAATAACCCTCTGGAAAATCCAATTAAAGTGCAATTTAAGGGATAAAGGGGTTTGCTTTGGGGCTTTTTTATTTTTGGGATTGTTGTTTTGCCAGGAATGCTGATCCGTAGGTCGGATGGAGAGGTTGGAATGACCATGGAAGAGCCTGGATTTAAAAATATAGGGAAAAATAGCTGCTTCCTTGGTAAATCCAGGTTTTCCTTGGGAATGGGGCAGCTCAGCCCTTCCAGCTGCAATCCCTGCTGCTTTTTGTCCCTCTTTTTCTTGGTTTGGGGCACATCCCAGGAATCCCATCAGCTCTGGTGGGATTGGGGGCATGGGAGGACTTGGAAATCCCATTGATGTGAGCATGAGAAGCTTTGGGATCTCTACCCTGATGGGAATCCCAAAGGATAACCATTCCAAAATATTCCTTGGGGTTTGGGATGCCCAGCCAGGGCATGGAGCTGCTGCTCCAAGAACTGTGGGATTAATCCTTGGAATTCTCCCATTCCTGGCTGAATTCCCAACTTTGTTTAGCCAGAAATCATTCCCTGGTATCTCCCATGGCAGCAGCTCCTATCAAACCTCCCTCTGCTTTCTCCCACATTTTCCCTCTGAATCCCACATTCCGGGTTTTCCCATCCCAACAAAAGGATGCTCCATCCAATGAGGATGCCCGGAATGTTCAGGAAATTTTATTTTCGTTGTACAGGACAAAAAAAAAATCCTCCTCAGGAATTCCTTGGAGCCCCACGACTCCAAGCAGGAGGCACAGGCTCCTTTTAAATTTAAAAGCAGGGAATGCTGGGATTCTAACGAGCCGGGAAGTTGGGAAAGGCAATTATCTGCCTGGAAAACATTGGATTCATTAGGATGAACATAAAGGCAAACTTTGGGGAGATAATTGGATCTTTTAAATCTCCCCCTTCTTGATCCCGGCTCGTCTCATAAATATGGATTTTTATATAATCCCTAAAAAAACCCAGGCTCCCGTTCAGGAGCACAAAAAGTGCGATAAATGCTGGAATTTTTGACACGGCATCAAACAGAAAAAGGAACAAAAGGGAAGAAGGACAAGTCCAAAGGCTCCTCCTGGCACATCCCGGCTGTTCCCGGTGCTGGAGGGGATGGATCCTGCTCCGCTCCAGGTGTGGGATGCACCCAGCGGCTCCCGGGAGCTGGATGAGCTTTGGGAATCACCTGGGTGCTGGGGTCAGGGATTTCCGTCTCCCATCCCCATCCCCATCCCCATCCCCTCCCATCCCCATCCCCATCCCATCCCATCCCATCCCATCCCATCCCATCCCATGAATTCCCTCTGGGAATGCCAAACCTGCTGACCTCCACTGATGGGAAAAGGAGCTTTTCCCAAAAACCCTGGGGTGATGTCCTGCTCCTGCTGTGGCACAGGGAGCNCTCTGGGAATTCCAGCCCAGCCCCTCCCACCCTTCCAGCCAGGAATTCCTTCCCGATAGCAGTGGGAAGCCATTCCCTGTGTCCTGTCCCTCCATCCCTTGTCCCCAGTCCCTCTCCAGCTCTCCTGGAGCCCCTTCAGGCCCTGCAAGGGGCTCTGAGCTCTCCCTGGATCCTTCCCTTCTGCAGGAGAACATTCCCAGCTCTCCCAGCCTGGCTCCAGAGGAATTCCAGCCCTTGGAGCAGCTCCGTGGCCTCCTCTGGAATTGCTCCAGCAGCTCCACATCCCTCTGATGTTGGGATCCAGACCTGGAGCAGCTCTGCGGGTGCGGCCTCACCTGAGTGGAGAGATGCCATGGATTTTCCAATGCCAAGCATTCCTCTGGGATCACTGGAATTCCCCTGGTGCTTCCATGGAGCTGGATGTGACCCAGGAGCGAGGAGCAGAGAGGGGGAAAAAGCTCCAGGCACGGAAAGCCCCAGGAAAGGTGAGGCCACGAACTCCTCCAGCCCTTCCCAGCTTTTGTGCCTTTGGAAATGGAGGCAAGTCAGGCTTAATAATTAATCCAGGCTCATTTAAACCCGCGGCTCCTCTCAGCGCAGCAGTGATCCCTCAGACACGTTCTCCTCGTGTATCCAGGGTCATTTTCAGCGGATACTTCTGGAGAAGCAGCCGGTTATTCCCTGTTTAATTAAACCCGTCATTAGTCTCCGGATCCTGGGTCAATCCTTGGGAAAACCCAACGCCCTTCCCTCCCTTCCAATGATTAAACCATCGATCAAGAGCGGCCGTTTAATCTCTCTCCCCGTAAACAGCCGCTCTCCGCAGGCCCAGCCAGATGGGCGGATAATTTCCGACACAACTTGGAATCTGTTGGAGTTTCTGGAAGCCTGGCTCGGAAAAAGGCCCGGAATATCCCAGGGATGCCCGTGCAATCACACGGCCAATTTGCGGGAATAATTACCTCCATTCCGCGTGCGCTCCCGGTAATTGGCGCCCCAGATGGCGTCGGGATGCATGGATGGCCACTTGTGCGTGGAGAGCCACGCCACGGGAATTGCACGTGCAAATCCAGCCTGGATCCCGAATATTCCGTGTTTCCCGCCTCTGCCCGGAGCTGGAAGTGCCGTGGTCAAGGTGGGTGTTTGAGGCATTTCCATGGGACATGGAACGTCCTTGGATGGAAGGGACCCACAAGGATCGTCCAAGTACAGCCCCGAGGATTTCAGGACGTGCCCTGGAGAGCGGGAGGAGCCTGGAGGGCATCCGTAAGTAACCAGAATTCCCAGCTGGGGAATGCCGTGGGCAGCTGGAAGCAGGAGGGCGTTGGAGTGGTGCTGCCAGCTGTGATTCCCACAGGATAAATCCGCCTTCAAACGCCTTTTCCAAGGCTGTCGTGTGGCACATCCATGTGCCATTCCAGAGGTGAATCCATGTGCCAAGCCATCGGTTCATCCCGGTTCTACCCCATCAATCCATCCCTGTGCCATTCCATTAATCCATCCCCGTGCCGTCCAATCCCTGCATCCATGTTCCATCTCATCCATGCATCTCTGTGCTATTCCATGATTTTATCCCTGTGCCATTCCATGATTTTATCGCAGTGCCATTCCATGATTTTATCCCTGTGCCATCCCATGACTTTATCCCTGTGCCAATCCATGATTTTATCCCTGTGCCATTCCATGATTTTATCGCAGTGCCATTCCATGATTTTATCCCTGTGCCGTCCCATGACTTTATCCCTGTGCCAATCCATGATTTTATCCCAGTGCCATCCCATGATTTTATTGCAGTGCCATTCCATGATTTTATCCCTGTGCCATCCCATGACTTTATCCCTGTGCCATCCCATCAGTGCATCCATGTTCCATCCCATCCATGCACCCCTGCGCCATTCCATGATTTTATCCCGGTGCCATTCCCTGACTTTATCCCTCTGCCATCCCCGTGCCATCCCACCCGTGGCTCATCATTCCCGAGTCTCCATCTCCCTCTCTCCGCCAATCCCTGCCGCGGCCGCGGGAGGCTGAGCCCTTCCCGGGAGGAGCCAGTCCATCCCGAGCCGTTATCCCTTTTTATTGCGGTGCCGCGGCTCCGGAGCTCCGGCAGAAGATAAATTCCAAGGAGCGATCCGTGCCGGAGCCGCCGGCAGGGCTCAGCGCTAACATTTACTCTGTGCCGGGGTCGATATCCCGCTGATCCCACTCAATCTGCTCCCTGTGCAAACTCCGGGCCGCCTCCCCCCGGATCAATCCCTCCTCCAAAGGTTACGTGAAGGTGGCCGGATTCTTCTAAGCTGTTTGCAGAGCCTCCGTTTGCTCTGCTAACACAGCCTGGAACTGCTTCCAAGGATTCTGTTTGCCTTGGATTAGGGCTGTTTGCCCAAACACCTTCCCGAATCCAATCGAGGCCAGGCTTTCCAAACATTTGGGCACATCTGTCAATCAATGGCAGCAATCGGGTTCCTGATCCAAACAGCAAACTCGGCCAAATCCAATATTTGTCCAAACTTTTACTGACTCGGGCTGGTTTTAAACAATCCGAAGCCGCGGAGCAGCCGTTGGTGCCGAAAGGTCCTGGATAATGTGTAACTCCGGGCAAACAGAGCCCGATCCCAGCCAGGAGCAGAGGGAAACCAAACACTGGAATTATTGTCCCGCCTTTATTGCGGATAATTTGCTTAAATGTCCAGCGATTATCCTCTAATAAGGCCGGGGTTAATTAGGCGGGGCCTAAGAGGGCTTTGGCTGAGCTTCGCTCAAGGGCAGGGTGCAATTCCCGAACTTTGGCCCTCGGGATGGGAGCGTGTTTGGGCAGGTGACTTGGGGGTGTTATCGGGGTGGAAAACACCTGAGTCCAGGGAAAAAAAACAGGGGAAAAAAAATCCCTGGGAGAACTCCAGGCAAAGCTGGACTGGGGCTTGAAACAAAGAGGAACAGGAGAAGCCGAATGTTTTTTGGGAGACGCTGCCAGGCGGGAATGGCCGGCCGAGAATTGGCCCTGGGGGCTGTCGTAAAACCGGGAGATGTTTTTCATCTGCAGCCCAAGGGAACAGGAGATGCCAGGAATGACATCCAAACACGGGCAGGGCCTGGATCCAGCCCACAGGTGGGATCCGAGGAGGAAAGGGATGGAAACATCTTCCCAAAGTCATGGAATCACAGGATGGTCGGGGTTGGAAGGGCAGGGACACCTCCCACTGTCCCAGGGTGCTCCAAGCCCCATTGTCCAATCTGGCTTTGGACACTTCCAGGGATCCAGGGGCAGCCACAGCTTCTCTGGGAATTCCAGATTGGAATATTGGATATCCCATCTAAATCTCTCCTTTTTCCGTTTCAAGCCATTCTCCCTTTTCCTATCACTGTCCATGTCGAAATTCACTCTCCCTCTTTTTTGGAATTCCCTTTTAGGCACTGGGAGATTAAAAAAGGAGGGAGAGCATTCATTTTAATTCCTGGTGCATGGAAGGAGAAAAGTGGGACAGAGAGCAATCCATACAATTTTCCCTTTGGATACCCGAACAGCTCCTCGTGGCAAGTGACAGTTCTTATTCCAGGAGCCTTTTTCCAGGTGAGACGCTCCAGCTCTGCCGTTTTCCCAGGAAAAGGAGCCTAACTGGGCTCTGATCAAGGGCAAAGAACACCTAAAAGATGCAGGGAGCGATGTTTTCCCTAAATAACGGCATTTGGAATTCAGGGAGGAACAACGGATGAGGCGCGTTATCCGTCTCCAACGCTTCGTTCCCGGCAGAGGGGATAAATATTGGATGAGGGCACTTAGGGAACAATTTGGGAGGGAAAACAGAGGGAGAACGAAGGGGAGGCTCCTGCAGGCAGCAGCTTTTGGTGGAATCTGGTTATTTATGGAATGGCAGAGAGCAAACAGGAAAATTCCGGCTTCCTTCTAAGGGAATTTGGGACAAGGGGTGGAGGGACCGCACACAGGACTCCGAAGTGTTTACGGAGCACGCAATTCCATAACCTCGGGATGTTTGGAGGAGCCCGGAGCGTCACTGCCAGCTCTGCACCCCCCACTCGTGCAGGATTTTCCCAGCGGCATTCCGGCGTTATCCCGCGGCGGGAACGGACGGGATGGGGGCCGCACACGCCGTTATCTCCGCGTTGTCCCGATGCTCCTCAGATCCCGCTGGGAACGCCCGGCTCCGTGGGAGCCGTGTTGGGAGCAGAGTCAATATTGGCTGAGCAAACACCGCCGGGAAAGAGCCGCTGTTTGCGGAGCCGCGGGACTCGGAGGCTCGGCTGCCACTTGGAAATCAGAATCATCCAAGGAATCCGGGGGTTTTCCAAGGCACGGAGTGGTTTTTACGGAGGGGAGAGCCGGCGGCTCCGAGGGAACTTCCCGGTTGCTCCGCTCGGGATTGGAATGGGAGGCGGCTGCACTGTGGGGTTCCTGACCTTGAATCCATAAAAAAAATGCGGGAATCCACCAGAGCCAAGTGCTGAAGCAGGAGGTGGCGTGGAGTTATCCATGGAAAAGCAGCTCCTGGAGGAGCCGGAGTCTCCCGGCAGTCGCACAGTTGCTCCGGAGCGTTGTCCTTCCGGTGATGGATCCCTGGAATGTCCAGGTTGGATGGGGCTTGGAGCAGCCTGGGATAGCGGGAGGTGACCCTGCCCATGGAATGGGATGAGATTTAATCTCTCTTCCCACCCAAACCATTCCAGGATTCTCCATGTCCAAGGAATCTCTTCTGCCGTGCGCGGGAGCACCTGTTCCCATTGGATTCTGTTTGCATTCCCTGGCATTCCCACCATTCCCCCCGGATAACGGGAATGCTGTGAGCAGCCACCAAACTGGGCCAGAAATCCCAATTTCAAATCCACTTTTAACCATAAATTTCCACAAATATTCCAAGATGGATCCTTCCTTCTTTTGTCCGGAGGTTTCCCTTCAGTTTAAAAAGCAGGCAGAGGAAAATGGAAATCCAGGAAAAGGGAAAAAAAAATAAAACAAAACCAGGAAAATAAGAAAAAGGAATACAAGGAGCCCTTGAGGAGAAGGGATTTGCCTATTTGTTTTCCCATTTTTTTCAGGGAGGAAAGGGGAGGAAAAGGGTTCAAATCAGGGATCAAATGAAAGGAAAAAAGGGATCAAATGAAAGGAAATGCTGGAATTTCCTTGGAAGGTGCCTGGGAAGTGCTGTGCGAGCAGCAGGACTGTGATCCCAGTCGCTGCCTGCCCCAGTCCTCCAGTCCGGGAGCATTCCATATTCCTGGGACGCTGATTCCCAGATTCCCAAGCCTGGGTTTTTAACCCCGCAGAGGCCGGAGCTCTGCCCTCGGCCCCGCTGGCCAAACCCTGCCCTTTTCCAATTCCAGCCGTATTCCTACAACTCCCAGCTTTCCACCCATCCCACTGTGCAACATTCCCTCAGAGCCCGTCGGCTCCTGGCATCTCCTGGGTGTTTAATTCCCTTTGGATGAAGGAAATGGAAAAATTGACCGACAATTCCATGCATCCAAGGCCGGCCTTTGGAGCGGGTGTTTATGGAAAGCTCCCGTGCCAACCTCTCCTCATTTTTCCTGCTGCTCTGGCACCGGGAAGGACAAATATTTATATTCCAGGCTTTTCCGATTGTTTCCATGTTGAACCGCTTTCCAAGGAAATCTTCCTGTGGTTCCAAGGATTGGCCATTAATTTTCACTTCCAATTGGATCCAGCTTTCCTCCAAGATTTTAAAGGTGGGAAGGATTTGTTTCGGGAATGTGGTGCCGGATTAGCACCATTCATGGGGTGGGAATGTCACATTCCTGTTTTATTTAAAGGATAATTAATCGTGGAATATTATATTCCCAAGCCCTGGAAGTGCTCCAGGCCAGGTTGGAGCAACCTGGATTAGTGGAAGGTGTCCCTCAGAGGGTGGAATGGGATGAGGTTTAAGGTCCTTTCCCAAAAGAATTCCACGATTAAAATATTGGTCCTCCTTTGGAGAAATTAATTCAGTGGGAAAATCCAGCTGAGTGTCCCTCCAGCACCTCCAAATCCCGGGAAATGCTCCATGGGATTCCCATCCCATCCCATCCCATCCCATCCCATCCCATCCCATCCCATCCCATCCCATCCCATCGTTTGCCTTTCCCTCCTCTCCGCCTCTTTTGGCAAAGCGGGAAGAAGGGAAGCAGCTCCCTGATCACTGACTTCCACACTTAATAAAGGGAATAAAAGATCAGAAACCTGGGAGAAATCCTTAATAATTCACCAGCCTCGAGCTGTTTCGTTACCTTGAACATTCTGGCAGCNGGGAAGGATTTGTTTCGGGAATGTGGTGCCGGATTAGCACCATTCATGGGGTGGGAATGTCACATTCCTGTTTTATTTAAAGGATAATTAATCGTGGAATATTATATTCCCAAGCCCTGGAAGTGCTCCAGGCCAGGTTGGAGCAACCTGGATTAGTGGAAGGTGTCCCTCAGAGGGTGGAATGGGATGAGGTTTAAGGTCCTTTCCCAAAAGAATTCCACGATTAAAATATTGGTCCTCCTTTGGAGAAATTAATTCAGTGGGAAAATCCAGCTGAGTGTCCCTCCAGCACCTCCAAATCCCGGGAAATGCTCCATGGGATTCCCATCCCATCCCATCCCATCCCATCCCATCCCATCCCATCCCATCCCATCCCATCCCATCGTTTGCCTTTCCCTCCTCTCCGCCTCTTTTGGCAAAGCGGGAAGAAGGGAAGCAGCTCCCTGATCACTGACTTCCACACTTAATAAAGGGAATAAAAGATCAGAAACCTGGGAGAAATCCTTAATAATTCACCAGCCTCGAGCTGTTTCATTACCTTGAACATCCTGACACCTTCCCTCGCTCGTGATCCCATCCTGAAAACCCTGGGAATGTTGGCTGGATCCACCTGCCCTCATTATGTGAATCATGGATGTGCCTGGGAGCGGCCGCGCTGCCGGGAAATCGCAGCGGATCTGACCGGGAATCTTTGGCAGGAAGAGGAAATCATTCCAGGGCTTTTCCCACCGCCTGCCGGAATCCAGGGATTATGGGGCATCCATTCTTTCCAGGCGAACGGGAGCTCCAATCCAAGATTCCATCCTGCCCCTGCCTCTCCAGGGGTTTTCCTTGGTGAGTTTGGGTCGGGATTGGGGCAGCACCAGAGTTTGGCTCCTTTTCCTTGGGCTGTTCCCGTTCCCGGTTTCAGGAGCTGGGAGTGGATCCCAACGTTGTCTTCCCGAGCTAATTCCAATGCCTGGCAGGTGCCGGAGCTTTGGGATGCGGGAGCTTTGGGCTGGGGTAATTATCCTTGGATTTTAAGCCGATTACGGCGACCTTGGGGCGGCGTTTGTTGGATTTCCCCACGCTCGGTGTTTGCCCAGCGGCTCCCAAAGTCAACACGGGCCTGATCAAACATTCCCGATCCCTCCCGCGGCCCCGTTCCCAAAGATCAGCTCCCGGGAACAGCGGCGGGGAGCTGGGAATGCGCCGCCCAGGTGGCACAAAGGAATCCGGGATTATCCTGAGCCAAGGAAGCCGGGACGGAGGCGTGGCCCTGCTCAGGGATGTCACCGCGGAGGGGACACAGCGCTGGAAGCATCCCGAGCCAGGCAGAGACCCTTCCGCGGCTCCCGGAAAACCACAGGATTTCCGGGAAGGGAGCAGGGATGCCGGACAAGCCCATGGGATGTCCCTGAAGATCCGTGTGGCTCCAGAAGGAAGCTCAGGCTCCCAAAATCCCAGTGCCGGCTGCTGCGGTTTGCCAAGGCGGGAAGGGGCAGCCCAGAATTCCTGTGGGATCCGAAGATTGGAAAAGCTCCTGTTCCCCCCACTGCCTGGGATCCCGGGATGAGGCTCCAGCCCTGTCCTGCATCCCATGGATCGGCCACTCACATTCCAAAGGAAAAACTGCTCCTCCTGCCACTATCCCAGGAAGGCCTTGGGCGCTTCCAGGGATCCAGGGGCAGCCACAGCTTCTCTGGGAATTCCATCCCACCCCTTCCCCACCCTCCCAGCCAGGAATCCCTTCCCAATCTCCCATCCATCCCTGCCCTCTGGCAGTGGAAAGCCATTCCCTGTGTCCTGTCCCTCCATCCCTTATCCCAAGCCCCCTTCCAGCTCTCCTGGAAGTGCCTCTGATCTCCCTGGAGCTTCTCCCAGCAGGAATTCACCTTCCAATGGTCCACCGCAAACCCCGAAAAAAATCCGTAAAAAAAAAAAAACCACAGGAAGCAACCAACCAAACCCCTCCAGCGCTCCCAGGGAACATCAATTCCCCAGGATTGGCAGGGAATGAAAGCATTCCCTGCTCCCTGCCAGCGCCGGGCCGCGGAGCCGCTGCTGCCGAGTGCAATCCCAGCCCCGCTGCTGCCACGCATGGCTGATGAGCCAAGAGCCCCCAGGAGCCGCAGCTTTCCCTCGTTCCCGCGTTGGAGCCGCATTCCCGCTTTTCCGTGTTCCCTGGCACATCCATGAATATATATTGACCTTATTAGAGCAGCGGCTGCCAGCAGCGCCCAGGCCTCGTTTGCACAAATTAAAGCTGTCAGCGGGTAATTTATGGAGCAGCGGGAACGCGGAGCGGCGCTCCGGACGGGAACGGCCTGGATTGGGAAGGAGGTAGGGAAAGGGGATGGATTGTGGGATAAATATCCTGCTCAGGGATGGGAACGGCCTGGATTGGGAAGCAGGTAGGGAAAGGGGATGGATTGTGGGATAAATATCCTGCTCAGGGATGGGAACGGCCTGGATTGGGAAGCAGGTAGGGAAAGGGGATGGATTACGGGATAAATATCCTGCTCAGGATGGGAATGGCCTGCATTGGGAAGCAGGTAGGGAAAGGGGATGGATTACGGGATAAATATCCTGCTCAGGACGGGAATGGCCTGCATTGGGAAGCAGGTCAGGAAAGGGGATGGACTGTGGGATAAATATCCTGCTCAGGATGGGAACAGCCTGGATTGGGAAGCAGTAGGGAAAGGGATTGTGGATACAACATTCCGCTCAGGACGGGGTGGTCGCACTGAGGTGGGGTTGGGCATTTTTTTAGAGATTTCTTGCTTGGGATGTTTTTCTCCCTTTTCCTTCCTTCCTTTCCCTTCCTCCCTTTCCCCCTTTTCCCTTTGCCCCTTTTCCCCCTTTTTCCCTTTTCCCTTTCCCCCTTTCCTGCTTTTCTCTTTCTCCTTCCCCTTTCCTCTCCTTCCCTTCCCTAGCTTTTTCCCCTCAGGACATTCCCAGGGATGGCACATCCATGATTTCCCTGGAACAGCCGTGCCAGTTCCTCCCCACCCTCAGTGGAAGGAGCTGCGGTGTGAAAAGAGACACAAGATCCAAACCTTCATCTCCCAAATCCATCCAATCCCAGTGGATGCCAATCCCTCCCTGCTGGAGCCACGCTGATCCCGCGGAGCCGCGGCCGGAGCAGCTCCGGGCTTGGATTTGTGCCCTGGGATTTTGAGCCGGGGCTAAATTTGTCCCGTTGACACTCGGGAGCGGCGACAGGCACGAGGAGAGGGAAGAGCCTTCCTTTTCCAGTGCCAGGAAGATCGGATGGAAAAAGCTTTCCCGTTGGATTAGCACCCTGAGGCCCTGGGAGCCGTCACTCCCAACGTGTGGGATCCAGGGATCGACCTCTGCCGGCTGCTGGACTGGGAAAAAAAGGGGGAAAAGCAATTTTTTTTAGGAATGGCAACACGTGACGATCCACCGACCCAGCCTGGCACATGCCAGGAATTCCCCTTACAAACACCCAATCCTGTGGCTGTCCCAAAAGCTGGAATTCCAAGTTTTCCCAGCAGCCTGGGGGTTATTTATAGCAGGAATAAGAGTTGGCGTTTTCCTCCTCCAGGAAACTTGGGAAGGGGACAAATGACCTCAGTGCGAAGCAATGGGATTTTGTGGATTTCTGTGGGAATCTGGAGCGGGATTAGCGCCTCTCCTCCATTCCTGGGCGGGCTGGCAGCTGCCGGAGCAGGGGAGGAACCTTGGCGTACAAAAACCTCCAAAATTCCAAAATTCCAAAATTCCCAGCAAGCCACGGAGCCAGGTCCCAAAACTGTGCTTATTCCAGGCACGAGGAGCGGGATAACGGGAGCAGGAGCAGCGGGAATGGGATGGGAACACCCCCTGGGTGCCTTTTCCTTGGAAAGAGATCCGATATTTACGGGGTCAGCTCTTCCTGCTCAGTGGCAGAGATTCCTGCTTTTCCCAGAGATATTAACACAGGAATGGGTTTGGATCCAACCCTTGCCGTGGATTTCCAGGCGAGTCCCTCTGGGAATTCTGTCCTGTAGGAAAAACCTGGATGCAGCATGGAAATAAACACAGGAATTGCTGCTGGGGGAATGGTTGGAGCCGATGACCATAAAGGGCTTTTCCAACCTAAACCATTCCAGAATTCCAGGATTTTTCCTCCTCCTATCCCAGGAATATTAGGACAGGGATAAGTTTTGATCCACCTCCATCCCTCCAGCATCCTCCAGCATTCCATCCTCTCCAGCTGTTCCCAAATTCCCCTCCAGCATCCCAGCCACGGAGCTGTGAATCATTCCCGTTGGAATTGGTGCAGGGATGGAGGGATTTTTCCCTCAGGATTTTTCCCTCAGGGTTTTTTCCTCGGGATTTCTTATTTGGGATTTTTCCTCGGGATTTCTTCCTCGGGATTTCTTCCTGGGGATTTTTCCTCAGGGGTTTCCGTCAGGCTCTTGGCAGCAGCGGGATGTGCTGGGTAAGGCTGATTCCCTGCACTCCCAGCTCCGGTGCTCCCTCCCTTTCCCACCCAAGGAGGAATTCCGGGATTTTTAGCCCGGAAGGGCGTTTCGCTCCCGTCTTTCCAGCCACTGCCCTTTGGAGTGCCGGCGCTGGTCGCGGTTCCCCGGATAACGCCCTTGGAGCGCCGCTTCTCCAGAAAATCCGGCAGAGCCATCTGCGGTTTTCTGCTCTCGGGTGGATAATCAGATTCGAGTGCAGGGTGGGCACGGGGCTGGAATTTTTCCGTGCCTGGAAACACCGAGGCACTCACGGCCAGGCTCCAGGAGGATTCCAGGCAGGAATGGAGCCGTTCCCAAATGGGAAGGGGGAACTTCGTCCCTCTGGAGTTCTCGGGGCCGCTCTCGTCACTTTTGGGAAGGAACCCCATTTTTCCTCCTCTGCTTGATCCCATATTTTCAAATATCCCTTCGAGAGCTGCAGAATATCCTGGATTTCCTTTGGATCTGCGAGGATCCCTCAGCACAGCCCGGAATCCCAAGGATTCATTAAACGTGGGATAATGTTGGCATTTCTGACCAGAAATGGGATTGTTCAGCCTGGAGAAGGGAAGGATCCAGGGAGACCTTGGAGCAGCTTCCAAGGGGCTCCAGGAGGGCTGGAGAGGGATTGGGATGAGCGATGGAGGGACAGGCCACAGGGAATGGCTTCAGAGTGGAAAAGGGGAGATCTGGGTGGGATATTGGGGAAGGAATTCCTCCCTGTGAGGGTGGGGAGGGGCTGGGATAGAATTCCCAGAGAATCTGTGGCTGTCCCTGGATCCCTGGAATGTCCCAGGCCAGGATGGACGGGACTGCTGCCCCTCACATTCCCCTCCTGGGGCACCTGGCGGAGCCAGAGGTTGAGTTCTCCGTGGCTGCACCTTCCAAAAAACATTCCCTCAACATTATCCCGGGCTGAGCCGACAAATCCGGGAAAATCCCCGCATTTCCGCACTTTTCCTGCCCCTTTGGAGCCGCCGCTCGGAGGCTGGGCCGATTCACGGGTGGGCTGAGAGCGGGGCTGGATCCTGGGGATGCTGGCAGCTCTGCTTCCCATCAATCTTCCCGAGGATTTCCAAGGCCTCCCGTGCCAGCTGCTTCCCTGTATCCAGCCCCTTTTCCGTGCAGTAGCCTAGGAAAATATTGAACCCGTGCCCAGAGCAACACCAGGATATGAAGGGGAAAACTTTAAGATGTTTTGTAACTCCTTTTTTTTTTTTTCCTCTTTTTTTTTTTTTTTTTCCTGTTTTTCCCAGGACCTGCCAACTCTTAATTTTTCCAGTTTGGAATAAGAGCCTCGGAACCATCTGTTTGCTGTCAACCGATGTTTGTTTGGAAAGGGATTTTTATGGATTTTTTCCAGCTCGCACTCCTGTTCTTCCACCCAGTTTACTGAACTCCATAAACGCCGGCTCTGGCAGGTTTTTTTGGGGGGGGAGTTTTGATTTAGGATTTAATCAAAATGGAGCCGTCAGTGTCTTTAATCAAGGGGAGTGGAGATCAAAACCGAAGGAACTGGAGTGAGGAATGAAATATTTAATGGATCCCTTTGAAAGCGCCTGATTCCCGACCTAATGGCTACCAGGGATCATTAGGACAAACTTCCCCAAAAAATAACCTCCAAAAACTGCTCGCTGTGCTTTTTAAAGATAAAAAGGGGGAAGGCAATTTAAGGCTTAAAAGCAATTCCAGCCTTTTATCCCATTAAATATTAAAAATAAAGCAGCGCCAGCGGCTCCGGGGCTGCCGGAGCTGCCGGGGACGGGGATTGGTGTCCAAAGATCCCTGTGCTCATCCCGGTTTGGGCCGTGGGGATGGAGGGGGGCACGCCCGGATTGGGCCGTGCTCTCCGTGGGGTGGTGGCACCGGCATTCCCTGCCCGACGGGATGCATGGATTGAGTGCGGAAATAAATCAGCCAAGGGTGGGAAGTGCAGCCGTGGTTCCCCCGGCACCACCCCGTCCTCCATCCCTCCAGCTCTTCATCCCCTTCCATCCTTCCAAGCTCCCATCCCTCCATCCTGCCATCCTTCCATCCTTCCAACTCTTCATCCATTTGTCCTCCATCCCTTCAACCCTCCATCCTTCCAACCTCCCGTTCCCCCATCCCTCCAACCCTCCGCCCTTCTGGGTTCGTCTGAATTCGGCTGCTCTCGGCCCCTCTCGTCTGGGTTCGTCTGAATTCGGCTGCTCTCGGCCCCTCTCGTCTGGGTTCGGCTGAATTCGGCTGCTCTCGGCCCCTCTCGTCTGGGTTCGGCTGAATTCGGCTGCTCCCGGCTCCACTCGTCTGAGTTCGGCTGAATTCGGCTGCTCCCGGCTTCTCTCGTCTGGGTTCGGCTGAATTCGGCTCCTCTCGGCCGAGTTCGGCTCGGCGCTCTCGGTCGCCCCCTGGCGGCGCGTTCCTGGAGCGCGCCCACGAGCATGGAAACGCAAAAATCCTGGAATGGTTTTGAGTGGGAAGGGACCTTAAATCCCATCCCGCCCCTGCCAGCGCAGGGATTCCTTCCACCAGTCCAGGCTGCTCCAAGACCCGTCCAACCTGGCCTTGGACATTCCAGGGATCCAGGGGCAGCCACAGCTGCTCTGGGAATTCCATCCCAGCCCCTCCCCACCCTCCCAGGGAACAATTCCCTCCCAATCTCCCATCCATCCCTGCCCTCTGGCACTGGGAAGCCATTCCCTGTGTCCTGTCCCTCCAGGCCTTGTCCCCAGTCCCTCTCCAGCTCTCCTGGAGCCCCTTTAGGCCCTGGAAGGGGCTCTGAGCTCTCCCTGCATCCTTCCCTTCTCCAGGTGAACATTCCCAGCTCTCCCAGCCTGACTCCAGAGGGGCTCCACCCTTGGAGCAGCTCTGGGACCTCCTCTAGAATTGCTCCAGCAGCTCCAGGTCCTGCTGATGTTGGTTTCCAGACCTGGAGGTCTCAGCTGAGGGAGCAGAGGGGGACAATTCCCCATTCCTGTTTCCCACACTGCGGGATGATCCCCGGAGATGCTTTGGGAGTCAGTGCTGCTGGAGGCTGCTCCTGCTTCCAGCGCCCTCAGGAGCGCCAGGGACAGAGGGTTTGGGATGAGCTCGATGCCACCTTGTCCCCTCAGACGCCCCCAAACCACTGGAGGTGCTGCCTCAGGACCCTCTCCTGGGCACAGCCACCCTGGGGTCCCTCCAGCTTCACCCCCCGCCGTATCCCGGAGAACTGGCAGGGAAGCAGCTCCCCAGGATCCCTCCTCTGTGTTCCCGTGGATAAAACCGGGATGGTGGGACACCTGTGGCTTCAAGGAGCAGCTCCCCCGGCCTCCTTCCGCCACGGCTGCGTTTTTTAATCAGCTTCTTTTAATTTAATTTTCAACCTCTTTCTTCTCCTCTTTCTTCTCCTGGCGTTTTTATCTCCGCTTTGGATGCACAAATCCCGACGATTTCGTTCCCGGAGTCAGCGGGATGATCAAGGGGTTTGCAGCCTCCTGAATTATTCAGGATATCGGAGTTCCTCACTAAATATTTTTGCTTCCAGCCTGTCAGGGAGAAGATCACAGGAATATTTTGTTCATCCCAAGATCTCTCTCCGAGCGCCGGTGACGGGCAAAGCGCTCCCATCATTTCCAAAGGCGCTCGTTAAGGGAGGGGCTCGTCACTAATTAGAGCAGGAGCAACGTCGTTGTCACCCCCAAGGTGGCTTTGGGGACACGGGGCTGGCTGGGAATCTTCTCCAGGGCTCGGAGAGGGAATGGGATTGTGCTGGCAGTGTCGGATTGGGATGGGGCGGTGGGAAGTCACCCCCTGCGTCCCTGGCTGAAGGTGGCAGTGCCACCCCTCTGGGTCAGGGGACACCGGTGCCTGGCTGGAATGTCCTGGGCTGGGGACTCTCAGCTCAGAGGTCCCTCATTCCTGGGAGGGATGGGATCCCAAAATCCCGGAATAGGCGGGGTTGGAAGTGGCCTCTGCCCAGGCAGGGTCAGCCAGAGCCGGTGACACGGGGACACATCCAGGTGGGTTTGGAATGGCTCCAGAGAGGGGGACAATGGCACGGCCTTGGTGGGACAATGGGATGGCCCTGGTGGGACAATGAAAAGTCCTTGGTGGGACATTGGAATACCTTTGGTGGAACAATGGAATATCCTTGGTGGGGCACTGGAATATCCTTGGTGGGACATTGGAATGTCCCTGGTGGGGCAATGGAATACCCTTGGTGGGACAATGAAAAGTCCTTGGTGGGAGAATGGAATGTCCTTGGTGGGACAATGACACATTCCCGGAGCTGCTGCCACACCCCCACCAGTGCCTGGCACTTCCCCACCCATATTTTTGGGGATTTGTGGTGGTTTTTCCCAAACCATCCCAACCCCGACCGCTCCGAGATCCCCGAGGCCCAACCTGCTCCCCGCTCCTCGTCAGAGGCGCCGCGGCTCCGCTTCCCGACGTTCCCTTTCCGTGTGCGGCGTTCCAGGGCTCCGTACTGTCACCATTACCCGACCTCTTCTTGTGGTTACATCATAAAAATTCCTCGGATCCTGGAAGCAGCCCGGGAATATTTGCATATGTATATCCTTCATTTTCACAGCACAGCCTGGCTGCCAGATGGGAAAACCGACGGAGCCTCCAACATTTATCCGCGACTCCGCCGTTTTCCTGTGCCGGGAACCGCGGCGGAAACGAGGTGGTTTTCCAACCCTGGGATACTTTCACGGGGAAAAGGGGAGGGAAAACTACATGGAGTCAATTAAAGGCCGTTTCCCAAAGTTTTAACGGTGAGGAAAGGATTCCTTTGTGGGCCCCCGGAAAAACGGGATCGTGGCTCCAGAAATCCCTTTTCCCTTGGATTTCGCCCCATTTCCGGCACACGGATTGGGTGCCCTGAACCCCACAGCCCACACCAGGATTTATCCCACAGAACTGGAGAGGTTTGGGGACAGGAAACGCTTTTCCTTGGGAACACAGGACAGGAATTCCGATTTTTTTTATTTCTTTCCGAGCTCAGATTCCAGCGTTTGGGGTGTAATGGTGTTTTTTGGGATATAACATTGTTTTTTGGGATTTGGCGGTGATTTTTCGGTGTATGAAGGTGGGGTGTGAAGATACAAGGATGCTTTTGGGGGTATAATGGTGTTTCTTGGGATATAATGATTTTTTGGGGATATAATGATATTTTTTGGGACATAAAGATATTTTTTGGGAACGATGATTTTTTGGGGGTATAATGATGCTTTTTGGGAGGTAGTGGTGGTTTTTTGGGGTGTAATGATGCTTTTCAGGGTGTAGTTATGGGATTTCGGGTACGATGATGGTTTTTAAGGTGCAGTGATTTTTGGCAGGTACAAGGATGAGTTTTAAGATGTGATGGTGATTTTTAGAGAGAAATTATGGGGTTTAGGGTGTAGTGGTCTTCTTTAGGTGATACTTTTTAGGGTGCAATGCTGATATTTTGGGGTGTAGCAATGATTTTTTGGGGGGTCTAATATTTTTTTTTTAGTCTATCGATGCATTTTAGGACTTTTAGAGCATAAAGTTCCTTTTGGGGTGCAATGATTTGTTGGGGTGCCACGATGCCGTTTTGGGGGTGCATTGAGGGGCATGATGGATTTTTTGGGATATAATGATAATTTCTGGGATCTAGAAGTGTCACCCCACATCCCAAAGACGGTCTGGGATCTCTTCCGTATCGGAGAGCTTGTAAGGGATTAATCACCCACCCGAATTGTTTCGGAACATGCCAAATTATCCGGGCGGAACAGCAGGAAAACAACGCGGCCTCGTCTTCCAAGCAGAGCCTCATCCCAGGAATCCGTCATCTGTTCATTCCTTAAAGCTCTGACAGCAAAAACTGGGATCCAAATGTCCCTAAACGATTCCCGATGACGCGCAAGGGGAATTTTCCGGCGTTATTCCGGAAATGTAACGACAAGGGCCCTTCCCCTGGGATTAATTGGCTCCTAAGTGGTTGCACGTGTTGTGTTTGGAGTGCTCAGATCCCAGGCTTGGAATGCTGCTGGAGGAGGGAATTCCGGGCCCAGGGAAGGGAGTGATCCAGCTCCAAAGAATGGAGCTCAGTTTTCCAGGATTGGGATTTGAGCATCCAACAAATAGGCTGAAAAAAAAAGAAATTAAAAATGTGATTTTAAGGAAAAAGAGTTGTTTAGTGGTTTTTTTTCCTAAAAATCCAAGCTGGATTTTTGGAGCAAATTCCAGGTTTTATTTTGTTCTTTTTAAACTGTTTTAGGATTTTTGGGGGATTGTGGAGCCATCCAGGATCTGTAAATCCAGGAGCACCGGGGTTTCTGCTGGAAGGTGAGGAGCTGGGAAGGTTCGTGGAGCCAAGAACAGCGACAGGGCCTTGACAGGAATTCTGGGAGGATGAGGAATCCACGATGATCCATGAAATCCTGTAGGGCCAATAACAAAAGGGGAAAAGCAGGGATGTGAATCCCTTTGGGAGCATCCCAAAGCTGCTGGAAATGCGGGAGTGGATCAACATTGCATGCCCCATCCCTGGAAATATTCCAGATTGGATGGGGCTTGGAGCAACCTGGAATAGTGGGAGGTGTCCCTGTCATGGCAGGGGTGGGACGGGATCGGCTCTGAAGTCCCAACCCGAACCATTCCAGCATTCCCTGCACTCCCATCCCACAGAAAAATGGGATGTTTGCTGTGCCTTGTGCTGTCCGCGGGGTGTCCCTGTGCCCGGGGAATTCCCGGCTCGGAGGGATGGGCTTTTGGGAAGAGGCAGATTCCAGGCTGGGAAGGGACACACGGAGGTGGCTCATCCGTGGCTCTTCCCGCAGGGATGGGAATGCTCACGGCGCCGGGGCCATTCCTGGTGTCCCTCAGGGGACAGGATCCTCCTGGAGCTGTCCCAATGCCGTGGCCAGAGCCGTCCACGCCTGCCGCATTCCCTGCGGATCCTTGGGAGCTGCCACCGGGATCTTCCATGCAATCCCAACGACGTTCCCGGGGTTGGGAACGGGGACGCTTTGCACCCGTTTTATTTATATCCCGTGGCTTTCTCCTGGCCGAGGGAGAGGATAACTCTTCCCTGCAGAATTCCACGGCTTTGTGCTCCGTCGGATTTTAAACAGCACAGGGAAATAACGGGAATTTTTGATTGGATGGGCCAAGGCTGAATCCGACCTTGAGTCCGCGCTCTCCTGACTTTGGAACTCCGCAGGGACACGGAGCGTTGCCTTTCCCTTTTTTTTTTTGTTCCCCTTTTTAAACAAGAGATAAATCCCTGGAGCCCTGGAGCAGGAACTGCAGCCGTGGCTCCCGTGATCCGTGAGGAGTTTTCACAGCTTTCCTTTCAGCTGGAAAATTGCTCCAGTCGGCTGTGACCAGCTCGGGAAGAAGCCGGAGCAGCCTCATCCCGTCCTTCCCAGGGCACCTGGAGGAGCAGGGACACCTTCCCGGCACAATTCCTTCAGGCCAGAGGGGGCACATCCGGCTGGGAGCGCTGAGGATTGATTTGGGATCATTTGGGATGGGCAGGTTTGGCCCAGCAGAGCTTTGGGAATATCAACAGGAGCGTCACAGATTTACTTGAAATTTTCCTGGTTTTTTGGTTTTTTGGGATGTGGTGGTTCCCAGCCGGACTTTTGGAGGCAGGAAGGGCCCGGCAGAGGAGCACATCCATCACTTTTGGAAGCTTTTGGAGACTTTGGAAATCCTTTTAGTGCCGAGGGAGGGAAGAAAAAGGGCCTGGCATGGGGCAAGCACCTTCCAAACCCCGATGGAAAACGGAGCAAATCCCACTCCCTGTGCTCGTTTTCCTCTTAAAATCCGGAGCCTTTGGGTTTTCTGGATGGCCAAATGGGAAGCTGGGATGGGCTAAAAAACCAGGAGCAACGGCAAACTGTCCTGGGAGCTGGAAAAGAGCAGCTCAGGGGAAAAGGGATGGATTTTCTCTCCAGCCCCAGGAATGCTGCAGCGCTTTTCAAATGTCTTTGTTGAAGCAGGTTTTACATTTGAATCCCAAATTTCCTGAGGTTGGAAAAGATTTCCAGGATCATTGAGTCCAGCCTGTGATGGATCCACCTCACCCAGCCTGGAGCACAGAGTGTCACATCCAGGAATTCCTTGGAAACCTCCGGGGATGGAGACTCCAAACCTCCCTGGGCAATTCCAATGTTTAACAACCCTTTCCATGAGGAAATCCCTGCTGATGTCCAGCCTGAACCTCCCCTGGAGCAGGCTGAGGCCATTCCCTCTCTGCCTGTTGCTGTTTGCCTGGGAAAAGAGGCCGAATATTTTTGGGAATGGACTTCAGCGGGATTTCTCCTGTGTTTTCCCACGTGAGGCTCACTGCCCGTTGGAGTGAGGGGATGCAATCCCATGCGTCCCCTGGAATTTGTTTTTGGGCTCTTTGGGGTCACAGAAATCCCAGACTTTCTGACATCCATAGGAAGTTTTTCCCCTGGCTGGAATTTGCCTTCCCACGGGCAAAGCCGAGGGGAGGAATCCCCACCTGAGCTGCCGGAGGGGTGGCGGGGACACGGATCCCGGAGCTGAGGGCCCATCCCCATTCCCAGCTGGCAGAGCCAACCCCCGCTGGCTCTGCAGCCGAGCAAACCTCCTTCCAAGGAAACCCCAATTCCAAGGAAATCTCCCCTTCCCTTCCCATTCCAGGGCCAATTTCCACCTTGCTCCGGGAAAGCGCTGGCTCGGGGCGACCCAAATTCCTGTTTGTTGTTCCTCCTGTGCCGGGAGCCGGAGCCTGGGAGCCGTTCCCAGCATTCCAGCCCCTTCCCAGCCTGACAGCCGCTCTTCCTTCCCAGCAATTATCCCTCACTCACGGCTCCAATCGTCTCCCTGCTCCGGCTTTAGGAAGGAACGAGCTCCGAAGCCGTTCTAATGAAGATCTCCCTGGAGCCGACAGCGGGGATCGCTGGAATGTGGAGCTGCGGCTCCGTGCCTCAGCTGTTTCTTCTCGAGCTGTCACTGGAAAATTCCAGAGGCTGACAAGGATATTTTTAACGGGGCAGCGCTGAGGGAGAGAGATCCGGGTGATCCCGACCCACCTTGGGCTGGGAGCGGGGGTGGGACGGGGCTGCAGCTCCCGGAGCTCCCCCGGCGCTGGGAGAGGGAGCTGAGCTGTTCCCAGCTCCCAAAAACTGCCCTGCACCTCCCAAATCCCGGCTCCTCGGGGAGGTGAAGGTCTGGAGTGTCTTGAGCAACTCACCCCGGGCTCATTCCCGGCAGGAAAGAGGGAATTGTCCCCTCTGTGTCCCCCTCAGGTGAGGCCACACCTGCAGAGCTGCTCCAGCTCTGGGTCCCAGCACCAGGAGGACCCGGAGCTGCTGGAGCAATTCCAGAAGAAGCCTCAGAGCTGCTCCAAGGATGGAGCCCCTCTGGAGTCAGGCTGGGAGAACTGGGAATGTTCACCTGGAGAAGGGAAGGATGCAGGGACAGCTCAGAGCCCCTTGCAGGGCCCGAAGGGGCTCCAGGAGAGCTGGAGAGGGACTGGGGACAAGGGATGGAGGGACAGGACACAGGGAATGGCTTCAGACTGAAAAGCGGAGATTTCGATGGGATATTGGAAGGAATTCCTGGCTGGGAAGGTGATGAGGCTCTGGTACAGGTTCCCAGAGCAGCTGTGGCTGTCCCTGGATCTCTGGAAGTGTCCAAGGCCAGGCTGGACAGGGCTTGGAGCAGCCTGGGACAGTGGGAGGTGTCTTGGAGCTCATTTCCAGCCTCACTGATCCTGTGATTCCCATTTTCCGTGACATCCAGGATGGCGCAGGATGCTCCCTTCCTTTGGGCATCCCATCCCAGGATCTCAGCAGGATCCTGTGCCTATAATTCCTCCCCAGGAATTTTCCACCAACCCCAGCCCCGGAGGGTTTGGATGTGGCAGAGGCACAGAGTGGGATAATTGGGCTGTTCCGTCAGAAGGGCCTGGGCTGGAGCACCCCTGTGGTGACAAATGTCACCATCCCTGTGACCTCCCCAGCCCCCGAAGGCTCCCGATTTCCCGTCCCCGAGGTGTCCCCGGCGCCGCCCCGGGTGAAAAGGAGCCCAAATGTCCCCAACTGGCACCGCCGGAGCGAGCTGGGACTCGGCCAAGGGCTTGGCCCCGGCTCCAAGGAACTTCCCTTCACCGTTATCCAGGGAAAATCCTTCCCGGAGCTGTCAGACCCTGCTCGCCCCCCGCGGGCTCTGCCTTTAATCCCTGCATCCCTGGAATGTCGCGGTGTCCCGGAAAAGCAGGGAGCAGTGGGGAGGGGCTGCTCCGCCCCTCGCCCGTGGCCTTGGACACACGTCCTGCTTTTTTTCCTTAAAAATAAAAAGGAATTTTTGGGCTACGAGGACAAGCCGGAGCTGTCCCAACGCTTCTTGTTGTGAAAGTGCCTCAGCGCTTTCCGGCTCCGCAGGAAAAGCAGATTTTGGTTTTCCTGATCATTTCCAGAAGGGATTCTCTGGAAAGGGACTGGGGACAAGGCATGGAGGGACAGGACACAGGGAATGGCTCCCACTGCCAGAGGGCAGGGCTGGATGGGATCTTGGGAAGGAATTCCTGGCTGGGCTGGAATTCCCAGAGAAGCTGTGGCTGCCCCTGGATCCCAGGAAGTGTCCAGGGGGTTGCAGCACCCTGGGATGGCGGGAGGTGTCCCTGCCCACGGCAAGGGTGGGACGGGATTTAAGGTCCCTTCCCACCAAGAACCACTCCAGGGTTCTGGAATTCCACGATCCCTGTACCTGAGTCCACGTCAGGCGGGACTGGGACAGTCGGGATTGAGTTGTCTCGGGATCCTTTGGAAGCAGCTCCAGCCCCGGTGCCAGAACCCGACCCGGGGGTGCCATCAGCGAAAATAAATCTGCCTAATCCCGAGGCATGAGCGGGAACAGCGGCAGCTCCAGGGAGATTAGGATCGAGTTTTGCCTTACAGCGCTTGGAAGGGCCGGGATTTGCTGGGAAACCGGACCCCGTTAATTAGCATTCTGCTAATGGCAGTCCCGGATAAATATAGCGTTCCCTAATCCCAGCGCGAGGCGCAGGTTGACATATTTAGATGGTTGATATCAAAGTCATTAACGCCTCTCGGTGGGAATCCTATTCCCAGGCGGGGCCGGGAGCGGGATTCTCCCGAGCCAATCCATCTTCCCAAGGCCCCGGCAGAGCCCGCGGATCTTCGGCCGCCGGCGGGATGCGGCTTCCCAGAAAAGTGCTTGCATCTGTCAGAATTCCAGCTGGCCGGCACAGCCAAAGGTCAGCTCCGCTCCCGGGAAAACGGGATCCCGGGACAGGCAGCGCCGCCGTATCCATCGGGATGTGCCCCCCGGCCCGGGGGCACGTGTGGGGGATGAATTTATCCCGAGCGTTCCTCAGGCGGTCCCGGAATCTCTCCAGGGTTTAGTGAACTCCAGGAACATCAAAGGGTGGGAAAGGGCTGCTGGAGTTTGGGAATTTGGAGAGCTTAATGATTATTTGGTGCTAATTAAGCCCTAATTTAGGGGTGGTTATTGGCCTGGTTAACCGTCCCCCAGCTGACAACAGGAGAAGGGAACACATTCCTGTAAAACCCGAGGGGAGGGAATTCCAGCATGGAAGGAGCACAGGATTGGGACCATTCCTGAGAATCCACTGTGTGCATCCTTTGTGGAATTGTTGATGGGATCTTAGAAGGAATTGTTCCCTGGGAGGGCGGGGAGGGGCTAGGGTGGAATTCCCAGAGGAGCTGTGGAAGTGCCCGAGGCCGGGTTGGAGCATCCTGGGACAGTGGGAGGTTCTCTGGCCATGGCAGGGGTGGGATGGGATTTAAGGCCCCTCCCAACCCTGCCCATTCCAGGATTCCATGAAATGCCGATCCCCAAGCCCTGTCTGGTGCAGGTTCTCCCTCCGTGGTGCCCTTTGAGGCCGAGCATTCCAGCTTGGGAGCTTCCACTTGGAATCACCTCTGTCTATCCCACAGATCCCGCCCCGGGCATGGAGAGCCCATGGATGCTCCCAAAATCCGGCTGGATCTGGGCTCCAAGGGGTGGGGACACGAGGGAACCCCTCCCCGTTCCCTGGAGCCGTTCCAGGCCCGCTCCGGTGTTGGGTCATTCCCACCTCTCCAAAACCCAGCCTGGGAGCGGGAGCATCACTGGGCTGGGGTAAAAACCTGGAAAAATGACACGTTTTCCACGGGAACTGGGGATCCAGGCAGATCCCGCGGGATCCTGGCCTGAGCATCCCTTCCCTGCAGGATAAACCTCGGGGGATCCCCTCTCTAGGTGCCGAGGGCTCCAAAAACATGGAATAAACTCCAGGAGGAGGGAAAAACCCTCGGAACACGTGGAGCTGGGAGAGCTTGTTTGGACAGCAAATTTTGGAGGCGGTTTTTGGTTTTTGTTTTTTTTTGCAGCTGGGAGGTTTCGTTCCTCATAAAAGCTGCACTTGGCTCGTGGATTGGGAGTAACACTTATCTCATGGATGGAGCCAGACGTGTGTCAGCCACATTCCAGGGGCACGGATTCCCCGGCATTATTCCCACCTCTGGTTCCGGGGGGAGAATTTTAGCCAGCCTTGAAAACCCCCAAAGCAGATGCAGGTGGCGGCCAAAGGATTTTGGGATGTTCTCAATCCATAAAATCATAAAATATATAGGGAAAGGAGCCTCGGAAGCTGCAGGAAAACTTGGGATCAGGATTGGGAAATGTAGTTGGTGGGAAAAAAAATATATATAATTTTTAATTTTTTTTTCCCTTCAAAAATGAGGTGTGGGGGTGGCGAAATTCCCGATCCTAAAAATGGCCGGGGTGATTTGCTCCTCCGAGCCGGGCAGCTGGAGGCGGCTTTGGGTGGGATCCTCCTCCCAAGGAGAGAGAAGCAGAGGAAAAAACTCTCCAAGGACGAAAGGCTTTAATGAGCTGCGAAGCCCTGATCACCCACGGAGAGCGGAGATTAATTAGGAGCTGCTGAAAGCCGAGCTCAATTAGGAGTTTAAGCCGCTCCCGAGGTGTGCGCAGGCTCGGAGCGCCGGGAAGCGCCGGGATTGCCGCTGGATTCCCCTCCTTGGATGGAGGACGAGGCTGTGCCCGCCGAAAGCCGGCCCGGCTCCTCCAGGTGTCCCAGCTCTTCCAGGTCCCTTTGGAATGGGTGACCGGGAATGAGCCTGGGAAGGCGGGAGGCTCTGGAGAAGAGCCCGCGTTGGCTTTCCTGCTGGATTTCCACGTTTCCAGCATCCTCAGGGATTCCCTGCCTGTCCGGAGCCCATCCTGGCTCCATCGGGACCCGGGATCCAGCAGCCTGGGAGGGAGGAGCAGAGCCCTGATGTCCCCATGGATCCCTGGCCTCCAGCAGCTCCTTTTCCCGGGTTTCTCTCAGTGGTGGAGGGCACAAATTCCCGCTTCTTTGAAGCAGAGAATGATGGAATCCTGGGATGGTTTGGGCTGGGAAGGGACGTTAAAGCCAGTCCAGTGCCACCCCTGCCAGGGCAGGGACACCTTTCCCTGTCCCAGGGTGCTCCAGCCTGGCCTTGGACACTTCCAGGGATCCAGGGGCAGCCACAGCTGCTCTGGGAATTCCGTCCCAGCCCCTCACCACCCTCCCAGGGAACAATTCCTTCCCAATCTCCCGTCCAGCCCTGCCCTCTGGCAGTGGGAAGCCATTCCCTGTGTCCTGTCCCTCCATCCCCTGTCCCCAGTCCCTCTCCAGCTCTCCTGGAGCCCTTTTGGGCCCTGCCAGGGGCTCTGAGCTCTCCCTGGAGCCTTCCCTTTTCCAGAGCCTCTCCACCTCTCCACGCCCCCTATTTCCAGGGGAATTCCTTCCCCGTTTCCAACCTAAACTTCCCCTCTCTCACTCTGAGCCCACTCCAGCTCCCAAGGAAACTTCCAGGATGTTTCCCAAGCCACCCCCACCCCCGGATCTCCCCCACGTGCACAGCCTCATAACGAGCACTCACCAAACATCCTAAACCCGGGAAATTTATGGAGCATGACCCAAATTGAATTCTCCATTACAGCAGGATAATTGATTTTTTAGAAGCGAGATTAAATTTATTTTCCGCCTCACTAACGAACAGTCGGATTTCCCTTAATTGCTTGGAATGCAGAGTTGGGATGATTCATTAAAGGCGGAACATGCCTGGGTACATTACACTGTGACTAAAGCTTCCCTGCTTGGAGCAATTAAAGTGGAGAAATTCGGGATCTCGCAAGGAACCGAATAAAAATTCCAGCTCGGGATGTCTTATTAAGCTCCTCAAGGGAAAACTCACAAATTCCCCCCCGTTCTCCAGGGAATCATTTGGTGATTTTTGTTGTTTTGGGTTTTTTTTTCCCCCTGCCTGGCGTTGTTTTCTCCCCGTGCCAACCCTAAAAAGAAGCGGCGTCTACGAGACAGATTTCGTGCCTGGCTTCACAGTTTAATTTTATCAATCACAACATTTAGAGCCCGAAGTGACAGCAGCGAGGAGACATCCCCGGATTCCAAGGGGAGGAATTTTGGGCGGAATCTCGGAGCATTTGGTAATTATAGACACATTGCAAAAATAAAGGTAGCGATTGAGGAAAACAGGAGTGGAGAGGGAGGCGGCTCGGCGCTGGCAGCGATAAATGAGGATCGCTTGGCACGTTTGAATCCAATGCCAGCCGGGCTCCGAGGGCTCGCGGAAAAAGCGGAGATGGATGCGGAGCCCAGGCTGGGATGGACACGGGGAGAGGGGGCTGGGATCCTTGGAAAACCGCTGGGATGCTCGTTGCTGGCGTCACCTCGCGGCAGGGTTATAATTCCCACTGCCAGAGGGCAGGGGTAGGTGGGATACTGGGAATATTCCCGGTGAGGCCCTGGCACAGACAGCCCCTGGATCCCTGGAATGTCCAAGGCCGGGTTGGACGGGGCTTGGAGCAGCCTGGGATAACGGGAGCTGTCCCTGCCTGTGGCAGGGGTGGGATGGGATGGGCTACAAGGTCCCAACCCATCCCAGGATTCTGTGACTCAAGAACGTTCCCAAAATCCCAGCAGACCCCTCCATGGTGCCAACATCTCTGCTCCAGGGGGGTTTGGGGTAGCCGGAGCAGGAAAATGCCCGAGGGGTGGCCACGGTGCCAAGCTGTGCCCTTCTCCAGCCGTTCCATGCCATTGCATGCTGTTCCATCCCAGGCCATTCCAGGCCATTCCATGCCATGGATCCCATCCCATCCCCATCCC
>WAAE01019698.1:102399-142521 GCA_013400495.1 Nicator chloris | reverse complement strand
CAAACTAAAACCAAAAATATACTCCACCAAAATAAAAAACCCCTGAAACTAAACAAAACCCCCCCACAAACAAAACAACAAAAACAGCAACAAAACTCACAAAAAATCCTTATGGAGGAAAATAGATGCTTTTTAATCTGCATTTGTAGATTTGACTTGAAACAATATTTTCTTCTTTTCCAATAAATGCCAGCAAATAATCATTGTGTTTTTGTGAGCTGTCTCAGTGAGCGAGTCCTGAAAGTTCATTACAAACATTGAACCTTTATTACTGTAAAGGTAAATATAAACTTTGCACTCTGGAAGAGCTTGCTACAAAGCTCTGTGGCTAAACCAGAATATAAATACCAGGTGCCTGGAAGATCATGTTCCTGAAAAAGTTCCTCTCATCTCATTATTAAAATATGAGAACACCCAAGACTGTTGTATAAGTCATGTAAGGCGAATATGGTGAGCTCCATGTGTGTCTTCCTTTGTGTTTGTGAACTTTCCCAGCAAGCTTAGGATCCAGCATTTAAATTTTTGATTTTCCACATGGGTCGGGTTTACCCAGGGCTGAAGTCTCATCATCTGTTCAGAAAATACCAACTTTAAATGGCAAAAAACTTTTCATTTTTAACTTTTCATATGGTGAGGGAGAATGCAGCACCCTGGAGGCATGTATCTAAATGAAGTCTTCTCTCTCCCTAAAAAAACTCATTCACTTCACGTGAAACCAAAATCTGTAAAGACAGATCTAGAGTTTGTTTACATAGACATGGAAAGGAAGCCTGACTCCAGGGTACTTTTAAAGTGGGTATGTTACATTATGCTTAACATCCATCTAGAGAGAATTAAAGTCGACATGGTTAACATGGCTTTTTGATTTTTTATTATTTGATTTATTTATTACTTTGTGAGTCTTTTAAGGCAATTACCCCTATTCAGCATAAGCCTGGAAAAGAGTCCATTCCTCCTACTAGTGAGAACACACTGATTCCTGGTGATAACCTCCTCAGTCTCCCTGGGTCTACCCCCCACAGAATGACACTGAAAACCACAGCAAGCCAAGAAATCACCTGCCACAAACCCACTTGGCTACTGCTACCCCTCATCAAGGCTCCCTGGTGTTAAAAAAGCTAAAAGGCAAAAATGTGATCCTACCTCATGGTAATGCAAACATTTTAAATTATTTAAATTATTTAAACTATTTGCCTAGAATGTTTGCCATAAAAAAATAATTGATGGTTTTGCTAATAAACACATTGAAAAAAGGGGAGTAAGATAAAATGCGTCAAAATCAGAGAGAAAAGGCAGAATTAAGCAGATGATTTAAAATTGTTCTAATTTTTTTTAATATAAAATATGAAAAATGTAAAACAAAAGCATTTAAACAAGAACCCTCTTTAAATGGTTATTTGAATTTCTTGGCCCTCCTGAAATGATAACAGCTCCAGAAGTAGGGAAAAACCACAGCCACAACACAAAGATCAGACGTTTCAGTCCCCATTCAATACTGAATATTACATGTAGAGTGGCAAGATTATTATGAAGGCAAAGCATACTAAAATGTGTACAAATTAATATGAGAAGCGAGTTTTGTGGCAGTAGCAGAGCTATTTCTGAGCTGTGAGCCTCAGAAGTGGGGCCTGTACCAGAGCTGGTGTTCTCCCAGGACTCACACTTCAGAAGGATTTCACCTCTGCAAACTCTGTTCACAGGTTAGTGACTGTGAATTCTGGAAAGTTCCAGCACAGGTTGTCAGAGTGGTCTGTGTTGACACAGGGTTAGCTGCTATATAACTGGTGCATCAACTCTGGTTTTAGGGGAACATGCAAACTGAAGAAAAAGGCAAAAAAGTATGTGTACTCACTAAGAAGCTGTTATAATTTAGTGGAAACGAAATAATTCTTTACAACTTTTCATGTGCCTAAGCCAAAAAAAAATATTTGGAATTGTAAACACATCTTCTAGAACAAGCAAATAAATTAGTGACTTCATCTGAAATCCACAACCACATTCCCCATCTGGGTGAATCCTGTGCCATCAGTCAGAGCCACATCTGAAAAATTCACCAGGCATTAGCACTTAGAAGAAACTTAAGTCTCCTTTTGCTCCATTATCTAGTTGGTGTCTAAACAGCTCAGACTCCAGCAAGAAGGGCTGAGTAAAACAAGTGCACGGCTGCCTGCCCTCGCCTGCTAGGACAGCCTTCACATTTTCTGACATTTCAGATCTCACACAGTGACCAGAGCCTCATAAAACTGTCTCCTGCTTTCTGCTCTCACCCATCTTCCCAGGGCAGCGCAGTTCCTTGCTCACAACAGCAATCTGGGAACATTCATTCCCCAGCAAATGAATCCTTCTACTGCTCTCTCTGGCACCAGGAGTGGCTCGAGCAGGGCGCAGTCCTGACACACAGAGCATTGTCCTTGCCATGGCTTTCACTGGAAGAGAATGAACTTGAAAGATCTGCATGTACAGATCCCTGAGTTCACCTACAAGGTTTAGGGTCTCAGGGTATTTTAGAAGAAGAATGTAATTTTTACAGATATCTACCATCCTTCTCTTTTTCTTGATCTATTGCTTCAGTAATAGATTGCTTCTATTGCTTGCAAGACCTTATTCTCATGAACTCACACAGTCCCCATTTAGACTGGGAATGATAAACACACATATTCTGAAGAAAATACAGACCACAAACAAAAAAGTGCCAAATTTGAAAATTATTTCACTAGAACTACTTCCTGTGACATAGCTGTAGTAATTACATTTGAATTATATGCAACAATAAATTCAGTTTCTTTATTTCTCATTCACTTCAATTCAGTTCCAGAAGCTCTATCTTGAGACTCATGTTTATTCTTTTTGCATAATTCTGCAGCATAGCCTGCAGCTGGGACATGTTCTACAGGATACTCTTGGCCTCTGGCTGTGAACTTCATTTGAAAAATGTTAAGGGAGACCCTAAAGCTTCTGCTAGGAGCTGGGCTGGGACCATGCCATCATAAAGGTCTGATTTAGACTCAAAACCAGTGAGTTTTGCCTTTTCAGGGTGTAATCAAATGTAAATTTTATTTTTATTTGCTGTTTGGCAGCAATGATAAATTCAACTCTGTATGGAAAAAAAAGGACCATTTAGGCTGAATTTAAAAAGTAGAGTTTGTAAGATGCTGTACTTTTCATCTTGGAAACTGTAATTGCTCCTTCTGCAGCATGGCTAGCTCTGATAAACCATGGACAGAAAGGCTTTGAGTAAGGTGCAAAATAAAAGCTTCTGTTAACTTAATATTTAATGATCTCATTCATTAATAATTTTTTTGCAAAGCTGAAGTAAAAGCAATTGTATTTTGTGATTAAGTTCCAAACTACACAGTCACAGCAACACCTTGGGAATGAGCACAAGGTATTCTCTTACCTTTGCAATTCAAAACTGGGTTTGCATTCCTACATGGAACAAAATGCTTTATCAATAATTCAAGTAACAAAGTCTGCTGGGTATTAGCTTACAAGTGCAAGAGTAAACAAGCACAGAAGCTTAGCAAAATTGATTGACACTATATTAGTAAGAGGATCCCATTCTATTGTATTACTGTGGCTTTATTTTAAGTGTGAGATATTATCTCATGCAACGAGGTCCTAGAAATGCAGAGGTTTCAAAGAATGCAGCTCACCATCTCTGTGGAAGGTTGTCAGATCACAAGTCTGTGAGATCATAGACCACTATGAAAAAAGAATAATTCTCTTCCCAGCAAACCCTTCATGAGAGAGACACAAGAAATCACAGAATTTGACCCAATGTGTTCCCCAGAATGAGCAGCCTTGCATAGCAGCACAATCCCTTTACACCTGAGGAATGCAGTATGATGAATGACTCAACTATGTGAAAGGACTTAAAAGGCATTAAACAATTCACAACACATGTATCCCAGAAAAAAAGTCAAGGACTGAAAGTTCCATTAATTGTAAGAAAAAAAAATGGACTGTGAACAAGAAAAGTACATTCTTGATGAATGCACAAGAGAGAGGTTTTGGAACCTAAACCTTAAGAACTTAAACCAAAGTGGAGGATCATTTGGATGCAGGCATAAAAATTAATAGTAGTCTAGTCTGCTTTTCCAGGGACAGGGAAAAAAGACAGAGTCCTTTTCTTAGAAATGTTGTTACTTGACTCAATGATATAAGCAAAAACTATAAATTAGTGATCATGAATGAAGAAGGCCAAATAATCCATATTGAATTCTCTGTGAATTCCAACATATCTACTGAAACCTAAGGAAAGCCTCTTTGAGGGCTTTATGTACTTTATTATTCTGTCAAAAAACAATTGATACTGAGCAAGATTTTTACAGTGCTTTGGGCTAATAACAGCTTGATCTGCCGTGGAAATGAAGCCTATGCTACCTTGAAAAATGTCTCTAGATCAATAAANACTTAAACCAAAGTGGAGGATCATTTGGATGCAGGCATAAAAATTAATAGTAGTCTAGTCTGCTTTTCCAGGGACAGGGAAAAAAGACAGAGTCCTTTTCTTAGAAATGTTGTTACTTGACTCAATGATATAAGCAAAAACTATAAATTAGTGATCATGAATGAAGAAGGCCAAATAATCCATATTGAATTCTCTGTGAATTCCAACATATCTACTGAAACCTAAGGAAAGCCTCTTTGAGGGCTTTATGTACTTTATTATTCTGTCAAAAAACAATTGATACTGAGCAAGATTTTTACAGTGCTTTGGGCTAATAACAGCTTGATCTGCCGTGGAAATGAAGCCTATGCTACCTTGAAAAATGTCTCTAGATCAATAAAAAAAACAACAAAACAACAAAACCTTGTAGCTACAAGCTCCTTGGGGGAAAAAATTGTCCACTCTTTGCTCTTCTTATTATAGGTTGAAAGACAAGATTTGGGACTCTGCTTTCTGTCTCTCACCTCTTCAAAACGTCTTTGCATTTCCCTTCTCCACAGGGATTTTGAACTTTTTCCTTGCTAAAAACACAAAATGAACATGAGGAAGAGAAGCACAGTTGTATTGTAGTGCTGGGCAGCAGAGAGGGGCTGCCGTGCTGAAAGGCAAGAATTAATGCTTGCCATCTAACTGATGGCTGGTAACGAGCAGAGAACATAAGTGGTTAATAGTGAGCCCAATGTTGTTCAATACCTTCACTGACAGGCTGGATGATGAGACAGAGTACATCCTCAGCAAATCCAAAGGGGACACTAAATTTGGCAGAATGGTTGACATGCTGAACGACAGAGCTTCAAACCAAAGAAACTTGAGAAGTGAATCAAAAGAAACTTCCTCTGGATCAACAAGGAGAAGGCCAAAGTTCTGCACCTAAAACGGGATGACCATTCAGCAGCACAATGTGGAAAGCTACTGGCTATGAGCATCCTGCAGGAAAGGACTAGGGGGAGAAGACACACCAAAAATGCACCAGCACTTGTCTCTCACTGCATGGAAAGCAGCCTGGCTGTCAGCTGCACCAGGAGCAATGTGGATAGCAGATGTAAGGAAGCTTTTATTCTCCTCTGCTCAGCAAAGGTGAGGCAGTGTGTGAAATACTGTGTCCACCCGCACACTTCCCAGTCCAATAGGGGTATGATTTCTAATCAAAAAGTGTTCAAAAGAGGGCTACCAGGATGGTCACAGGCCCAGAGCACATGACCTAGAAGGAGAGAGCGGGGTTTTTCAGTCCAGCAAAGGAGAGGCTGAGTGGTCTAGTAAAGTCCTACAACCATTTGCCATGTTGGCAGACAAAACAACAAACCGCAGCTCAGTAAATTCAAGATAAACACTGGGGAGAGGCAGGTCATTAGGAGAGCAGTGCAGCTCTGAATCTAGCCACTCAAAGAAGCTACTGAATCTCCATCCTTGGAGGTTTTTGAGACATGGCTGATCTGTTTGTAATACTGGCAACAGTTCTGCTTTGAGCAGGAGTCTGGATTAGATGACTTCCAGAGGTCCCTTCCCCCTGACATTTCTGTGATTTGATAGTCACTGCAACATAGATATGCTGGCATATGGCAGAAATATTTAATCTATGAATTATTCACCCCCAGGGAAAGGAGCCAATGAGGTCTGTATTTCAAAGCAGCATTTAGAGAAATAGGTAGCATTCTCACTCTTGAGCTGCCACGTGGGAGTGGCACAGAGAAAAAAGCAGGACTGAAGGGGCACCAGTGCCATGGGAGTACTGATTCAGACTGTGTGAGAACAAAGGATGGAAATCTCTAGGAGAAGAAATAGGGGAACAGAAGTCTAGGAAAAAAGAGAAAAGATAAGAAGATAAGCCAGACGGAAGATTTGGAACTGTTGATGGAGGCAGATGGAGGGAAACCTCTGGAGATTCCTTCTGATCATGAGGACTCAGGCTAGGATAAGCAGCATAAAAGAGAAAAGGCAGGATTTTCTATGCTGGGAAACAGAAATATAATGAGGAGGCAGGTTAAGGGGGAGAGAGAAAAAATAAATAAGAACAAGCAGAGCAAGGTAAGTGCCAATTATATCTGGCAGTAATTAGGCAAAAGACATTCTACCTAAAGTAACACATTTCCCTACAGAGCCCTAAGGAGAGTTCAAGATTCACAAGTTTCACTAATCTGCTGTGAGCAAGGATTTGTGTGAAGTAAAGTAGCTAGCTTGGAGAGTGAAATCTGTGAGTGATTTCCAGAGAATCAAGAGAACTGGTTTAGGAGAGTGCCTGGGATAAAGAAAAAAATTATATGGCAAGGCACAGATGGAGCTGATGCTTAAAGACAGGATTTGTTTGCCCACCTTAAATGATATTGTGGCCATTGATCAATGAATCAATAGCTTTCAAAAAAGCTCAAAATAAACAAACAAAAAACCCAGAAGAAGCCAACACATAATTAATGTGTCAAAGCAGATATTGAGAAACAATTTTTACATTTTGTTAGTAATAGAAATCGACAGACACTGATGCAGAATTAATTAAGAGCTACTGCTGACTGCTAAATTACTTCTTCCTAAACTCCTAAATGATCAGTCAGAATTTCTAAGTAAGTTAATCAACAAGAAAGAATTTATTTTGACTATTAAAATCGTGCCTGTAGGAAAGGCCACAGGATCTAATCTTTACCACCAAATGCTTTGCATATGAGACAGCCCAATTTAACTCAGCAACAGAGATTTTAGGGTGCATATTTGATCTAAATCTATGTATGGAATGGATTTTTTTGTTCTTTTTTAATTCTAAAAGAAGTTTGGCTTAACCAATATGGAAAAAGATTGGCTTTTTAGTGTGACTTTACTAAATTTTTTTCAAGACAGAATAAGGTTTGCAGAAACTCTGCATTACTTTTTTCACTGGAGTCTGAAGTGACATAGTCAGTTGACAAGGTTCTCAAACTGCTTTTGACAGACAACATTTAAGTACTGTTGAGAAATTTACCAAAGAATGCCCCCAAAAGTGCCTTTGCTATTTTCAGGGGCAGAGTGCCATGTGCTAACATATTGTGAAGGTCTTTGATAATATGGTGTTGGAGACCTTTTTCTCCTTTCCTTCTTTTTCATTCTTCTGCTGTGATGAAATAAACCCTACAGATTTGGCTTCTATTTTTCCTTTTGTTGCAGTCCTTCAGCCTCATAGGACTTACAATAGCAGGGCATTGTGTCTGCAACTTTTCAATCATCTTTTCTATCTTCCTCCTCTGTCCTTGAGGTCTGAAGTCTAGAGAAGCTACACAAGAGGCAAGAGGTGCAAAGGCCTGAATTAACACCAGATGACCTGTCATATGTCCAGTGATTTCCAATTAACGTTATTCTTCGATTCTGAAAGTTGTTCTTTTCCACATTGCTTAGAGCAATGCTCTGGTGCCTATTCATCTTTTTTGACAAGAAGCTTAAGCTAGTACCAAATTAAGGAATCGCAAACATTTTGCTAATTTAAGAACTAATTTAATATTAACATTTCGGCTCCAAACAACAATTACTGCATACAATCACATCTTTAAACCAAAGTTTTGAAAACCTGAGATGTGCATCTTGCAGAACAGCTGCTCTTGGGGAGAGCCAGGACCATATATTCCCTGTTGATTCAGCTCCAACCAAAACACCAATCTCCAGTAACAGATCCTAATGCTTGAGGATTACATATGAATTCAACCAAAAATATTCTAATGTAATTAGATTCAAGGGTCAAGTAAAGGTAGCATTAAGTATGGATCTGCAATGGCATTGATTCTTTACTGAATACAAATATTCCATTTCAAACCAATTAGCCCTGTCTGGCTCTAAATGTTGCCTATTCTCTCCCCTTGTCTTGTCATATGCACTTTTCTTATTTCAGTTGACCTGACATCTTGTCAGTTGAAAAACCTTGCTAAGTAATTCATAAGAAGATTAGGGTAGAGATGGTTCTTACTGCCCAGTCTTCTTCTCCTGACACATACTCCCATGTAGTTGTCCATAATGTATATTTTTATTACACTTCTTTCAAAATAAGCACTAGTGAGATAGGTAATATTGCAAAGTAAACAAGAGAAGCCAAAGTTTCTGCAGCACAAACAAAGATACACAGCATAAAGGCCTTTGAAACTGTTATTAGATTCCCTTTTGTTGTGCCTTCCCACTTCTGGTACAAAAGAACCAGCAGCAACACATTATTATATCTCTGGATTTGCTCAAATGGAGGTTGGCAAGACAGGTAACTTTTATTATCCTGTGTACAGACCATAAGTAGAACATCTGCCTTCCACACACAAAACCCATCAACGCTCCCTGCCTGAAGAGAGAAACTGTGAAAATTGACAACTTGTCGAACTAATAAGATTGCTTCTGATTTTGCTGCCATCTCATGTACTCTCACAAAGGGAACTGTTTGTCTGTCTCTCCAGAACTGAGAAGCCTTCACCAGCATTCATACCAGAAATGTGCAACCAACCTGTCAGTGATTCTTTTGATTTCATTTCTCAGGTTGTTTGGTTTGTTGGTTTTCCTTCTGCTTGTTTTTTGTTTGTTTTTTTTTTTTTTTTCTCTTGTCCTTCCTGCATTGTAACAGATTCTTTGAAAAACAGATTTTTTTGTTTTTTTCTCAAATTCAACCTAATCATTAGTTCTCAAATTCTCTATTTGTGTACTTGTAATTTCTGTAGTGATTCATTCCTCTTTCATATTAAATTCATGTATGCTTTCTGAAAGCAAACAGAGCTGGTAAATTATTGATATATAATAATCTGTAGACAAATGCTCAATTCTAAAGAGAATTTTGCAGAATGAAAGCTGTGCACTAGCAGCTTGACAATTTCTCTGCCTCTCTGCATTTGTGGCAACAACGGATTTGCAACACTATTCTGTATCCTCTACTCAGAAAATTGTAAGAAATATTGAAAACATAAAATGAAGTTTACTCTTAAATTAAAATTAGAGTATTTGCAGCTTTTTTGACTTGACAATCCAATTCCTAATGCGATAATAATAAATACAGAAAGACTTTCATGCAACTTTGCAAGCAGTAAGTCCTCTGCACATGGACGTTAATATCCCCTGCAGTTTATGAGTCAAGTCCAGAAAGTTCCACTAATTTCATTTGAATTTATCCTGATATTCCTCAGCTGAACATTTGGCTCAGTAGCTGTATCCCTGCAGTGTGATCACGCCAAGAGTACCAAGTCAGGCTTTAACAAAGGCACACACTCAGACACAAGCACTACACACTGTTCTAGCCACCAAGCAGACAGCTCTCAATGGCAAGGCCAATTAAGCGGCAGTGTAAACCTTACCACGTTAATTAAACATGAGAATTTACAAAGGACCTCCAGCAAGAGACTTGTATCTCTCAGAGCAGCTTTCCGAAAGAGTAGTGAAGAATGTAACACTTTTGGATACTTCCCAGAATATCTCCAAGCCAACAAATCCCTCTTCATCAGTTTTTTGGAATTAAAAGACGCCCCCCCAAAATGAGGAGCCGGTACAGGCTGCCTGTTATTCAGCATTTCCTTTTCAATCCTGCAGCTCCCTGGAAAGGCTCACACAGGCAGTCACATAAGGTAAAGCTGCAGATCCCACAGCAGGTTCCTAGCCAGATCCATCATTCCTACACGGAGCTGTATCATTATCCCAGGAAGGGGCCCTTGTGCAGAGAATACCATAGCCTCTGGGTGTTTTTTGTGCTCTCTCCAGTGAGACAAGTGCCATCTAGCAGGGTTTAACTGTGCCATTTTTGTTGAGAACCTGTAATTATCTTCCAAAGGCAACACTTCAGTCTGTTTAACTGATGAAAGGACAAAGATTCTCAATGGCACAAAGTGACAAGTCACAGACAGCAAGGGGGAATATCTCATCAGGGCTGACTCACATAAAGACACAGAACTTAATGACGTTTGCTCAGGACTGAAGTTTAATGCTCTTCTGTGACTCCAGCTCTGTACACGTATTTCACTTATTCAATCAGTTCTACTCCATTCACTTTTTTAATATACAGCTAAACGTCCAAGACTATTTTCTCATAATGCTGTAGGAACCTGTATTGCTCCAGACCCACTGGATTGCTCTTACCATAAACAGCGGGAACTGCAGATGGAAGGTGAAGCCTATAGGAAATTAATATTTATCAGGATCATCCTTATTAATAGAAAATTGCAATACAAATTCCAGGAACACACAACAGTACATTATCCATCTTATGATGGGAAATAAACTGCATCAGGTTTATAGGTCTTTCACTCTGAGAACAAAAACACTGGTTTAGAGACTACTGAAAAAGAACTACTTCCTGCAACAGAAAATGTTTTGAACCCTACTGCCATACCATGGTACACTGTGATGGCATTTTTTAGGGTAGAATAAGAGAAGGTAAAAGCAGTGTGGCCAGCATTCAAGGGAGGTGATTCTTCCCATCTACTCCACTCTGAAGAGAATCCCCCCACTGTGTTGTGTCCAGCTGTGCAGCCCACAACATAAAAACAGATTTTTTTGGTTGGAATGAATCCAGAGGAGGGCCATGGAAATGATCAGAGGGCTGAAGCACTTCTCCCATGAGGAAAGGCTGAGAGGGTAGTGGTTGTTCAGCCTGGAGAAGAGAAGACTCTGGGGACATCATATTGTGATCTTTCAGTACTTAAACACAGAAAAACAGTAATTAAAGATGGAGGGAATGTGATAGCAGGACATGTTGCATTAAGACAAAAAGGTAATGGTCTAAAACTAAAAGAGAGATTTAGACTAGATGTAAGACAGGAAACTTTTACAGTGATGGCAGTAAAACACTAGCACAGGTTGCCCAGAACTGTGGTGGATGGCCTAACCCTAGGACTTTCAAGGTCAGATTGGACAGGGCTCTGAGCAACCTGATCTACTTGAAGATGTCTCTGCCCATGCAAAGGGCTTGGACTGGATGACCTTTAAAGGTCCCTTCCAACCCAAATTATTCCATGATTCTCTGCTCCTATAATAAAATAGGGTTTGCCCTAAAGAAAACCAAAAAAAACCAAACCAAACTGGACTTTATTCAGATGGCATCTAATCAGACTGCACACAAGGACCAAACCAATCCAGGAAGTTTACAACATGAGCACAGGCCCAAAAAAGCACAGTCTAAACAAATCATTCACATTTTTGTCAGTGTTCTTTTTGCCAAGACCCCAACTCCAGCACCTCACATTTCACCCTTGATAATGCAGTATCCATATCATTAAAAAGCAGTCCCAAACAGACAAGGCAAGTTCCCATAGTCCTAAAATAATGAAATATCAGTGCCTGATAATAATCTCTTCCCCCACAAACTCTCATGAGGAGTTTTAATATGGAAAAACACTTAGGCTTACCTGCTGCCTCATCTGTTGTTCCTACAACCTCTCCTCTACATGGACAATAAAAAAAATAAACTAGAGTCAGCTCCTAAACTTTTGGGCCATAGTAGTGTCCCATCAATACCTCCCCATCTTCCTGATTTACAGTCTACTAGTAGAGGAAAGAATAGACAAAGGGAGGAGACAAAAAGGGAAGGTGATGATATTCATCTCACCACAGATCTACACTTGAGGCAGTCCTGACTGTCTCTATCTTCTCTGTAAGTATCTAAACTGGACCAAATGTATCATGTTCTAGAAAAGGATGTCTCTCTCTACTGCTTGCAAATTTTGTGTATACAAGTAGACAACTATATAATTAAAACCAGGATTACTTCACAAGAAAGTGTAAGCAAACAGTTCTAATCTCCCTAAGAAATGAGGCTCTGCACTGGCATATGCACTTTAAATCCTGGACCACATCAAGAATGGTCATTCAGTTGACCATAAGGAAAACACTGAAGCACAAATCCCACTAAGTGGTCATTAAATAGACATTAAAACAGGATATACATAAACTCCTTGCTGGAATTTCCACTAACAACCTTTGATGGTTTGTGTCTGTATAATACTGCTAACATATTTCTGTGTTTCTGTATTTTAAATTTTCTGACAGATTTTTAACTTCAGCTCTGAAGAGGACTTTCTGTTTCCCTGAATTCAGAGAAAAAAAAAAAAACAAGTGAATGCAAGAAATGAGCTGGAGTAATTATGTTTCCCTACAATATATTCTCCCTTGAGGGACCAATATGCCCACTGTTATAAAATATCAAATCCCAGTAACATTTATCTGTAGGAACTGAAGTCTTACGGCATGAGTCCTTGCTTCAGAAATCAATAAGAAACTATGATGTTTAATATTTTATTGCTTTTTCTAGTAGTGATTTTCTTGGGTTTGAATGAGTTACTAGCTTTTAGTAAATCACAAAATCCAGATAAGCCAAGAAAGGATTTAAAGCAGTATTTTGGTCTCTGGTACCACAGCCTTCATCTAAGTTGCAGTAGAGAAGACTCTATCAAAGTCCTGCCTAATAGATGACAAATAAGACTTCCAGTTCTTACCTCTTTAAAATATCCTTCCTCTTCAAAATATGTTTACTGAAAGAAAGAGCTTGCTGGGTGTTTGATGTCTGTTGTTAAAGGGATCAAAAACTAATTAACATGCTAAAGACTCACTCACTGTTAAAGTTAACGAGATTTACTGTCCCATCAACTAAGTACTGCCATGCCACTTATTCTGCGTGACAGGTTAAGGTTTTGGTCTGTATTTGGGATATATTCAGTTACATTTAGTGTTTAGTCTTATCAAATTATGGTGAACTAAATAAAAAATCCTTAACCATTAGGGTATAAAACTGAGTTTATCCTCAGTTTCTGAGAAACACCAATAGAGACAGTACCTACTCTAAGCCAACAGAAACCATGTAGTTCCCTGATCCCTCATCCACCTTCCTCCATGAACACTACATCAGTCAAGTCAACCAGCATGTGATGAGACCCCTGCCTTTCTGGTGTGCAAAGCACAGTTTATTCAGGCACCAGTTTGCCAATGCCAAATTTTCAACTGTTTGCTGATCTGCATTCTCTGACCTGCAGTCTTCAGAAACGCCCTGGTTGCTAATCTGCAGGTAAACCACCACCAACCCTCCCTTATGCCACACAGAAATCACTTTATAGTCTGTTCTCACCCATCTCACAAAGGTCTATGTACACAGTCCCAAGTCTGTTTCCTTTCCAAGTTCAAGGTCTCAAACCTAATCATAAAATCTTCAAGCCTGCAATCAAAAGTTAATAAAGAATCGTCTACTGATCAGTTGTAAAAGAGAGAACATGAGAATCAAGAGAATTGTGAACATGGACAAAATAATCAATTTCTGTGTGTTTTCTTCTTTTTCTTTCATCTTTTTGGATTGATCTTTCTTATTTCAAGTTTCATCTTGCTCTCTTTGCACACCAATGAACTGTTGTTTCTACCCAAATCCACCACTGCTGTCTACCTTCTTTTGTAGTTTTCTCTTTGTTTTCAGTTTGTTTCTGGCCTCTCTTCTGCTTATTTTCTCTAGCTTTATGGTAGTTTTCAGACCCTTGAGACAAATTCTAATTATATTTGAGATTGATACATATAATCACTGTTGTGTAAGAGTCAGGTGTTCTGCCATTCTGCCACAGGATTCTCTATTTACTTAACTCCTATGTTAATAAAATAAATTTCTTCTGTGACTTTAAAGAAAAAAGATTACAGGTTGAATTGCTCTATAGAACAAAAGACCACAGAATGATACTTTTCTGTAAATTCTTTAATTAGCATCTTACTGTTGTTTCAGTTGTCTGAATGCACTTCATCCTTTTAATGATAATGCTGCTCCTTGAATTCCATGAACAGAAGGTAAACAAATTACCTGAAGGTCTCTGGTGTTGCTGTAAAGGTTTGTTTCATTCCCAGGACTCAGATCTTTGTTTCAATTAAACAACATTCAAGGTTTTTACTTTTACATAAGATTGCCATAAGTGAACACAAATTGCTGCAGTGATAACAAGTTTTTTGGGGTTTTTTGTTTGGTTGGTTTTTGTTTTTTGTTTTGTTTTGTTTGGTTTGGTTTGGTTTGGTTTGGTTTGGTTTGGTTTGGTTTGGTTGGTTTGGTTTGTGTTTTTTTGTTGTTTTTTTTTTAATCAATTGGTATTAGGGGCTTTCAGAAACCAAAGAATAATTTACAGGACTGAAAAGTATTGTTCCTCTTCAACAATAACACATTTTATAAGCTCATACGAGACACACAAAAAAAAAATAAATATAATTCATATGCACATTTAGGGGAACATGCCATTTCTCCTTTCTATTCCCTAAAATAAAGAGAAACATCCAAATGACAATATTAGCTCATTTTCCCCATATCCACTCTATAAAGTTATTTTGAGCAATCTGAAAAATAGAAATGGTGTAGGACAGAAAAACAGTCCTCAGGCTGAATAATATCCAGTTGGCTGTTGTCAGAGCCTCCAGAGTAAAAAGAAAAAAAAATTAAAAAAAAAAAAGAAAAATAAAAAAAACCCCAAACAAACCCCCCCACCAAAACAGAGGAAAAAAAAGAAATATGTAGAGAAAAACAATGAGGGGAAATAATGGCTGGAAATACTTGCTGTGCTCTGGTTTTGAACATGGAGACCAATGCTACCTCCCCTCCCTGCAGACAAGGATGGTGTGATGGCCCTTAGGGTAATGTGGGGGAACCCAACCAACCTACAGGTGCCACAGCACAGCAAATCCAGCTCACAGGGCAGCACAGGGAGCTGGCAGGGACAGCCTGGCTAACTGGGAGCAAGAAGGGCAAAAACATCAAAATGTCAACTAATTTACAACTCATTTGCTACTTACTAAGCCTATCCTTTACACACTGTTTTTCTTTTTCACTAAAATACCACCTTCATCTGAGGACACCAACAGTAAGCATGGATACATGTTTCAGCTTCCAGAACATGGCCTCAAGAGCAAGTCCCCAGGGTCAGATGTGCACATCAGGCTGTGCAGCCTTCTCTGATTTCCTGCATCCCTACCATAGCTACATTGTTCATTTAAAGACACTAATTTGCTATTAGCTAAGTTCCTATAAAGCAGGCAGATCCACACAAAATTTTCTTTTTTCTTTTTTTTTTTCCTATTTTTTTTTCTCTTTTTTTGTGTTCAATGTGAAGCAGTTGTTACTGTGTTTGCTCCATGGATGTTTTCATCCATTCCAGTTCAAACAGCTGAATCCTTGCTGAACACTCCTTGTTTGTTTCTGTGTGTGTTTGCTGCCTTTTCAGACCAGAACAGCTGTGTAAGATGCTTCCCTGCACCATCCACATTGGGGATTGCATGCTTCAAAAAGGACTGGAAACCAAAATCCTCATCAGGAGGTGACCCTGCCTCTCAAACAGTGACACATGCCAGAGGTAGTACCAGTACAATTACAATTTACAATACATCCAATGGCTCCATGCACTTAATTAACATGGAATTGTAAATTGCAGCAAACCTTTATTATTTTTGAAATGGGAATAAGCTCTCCTTGTTTTGTGACCACAACTTCTTCCTGAAAAGTAGCTTGGGTCAGATTTCCAAGATTTTTGAATCTGAAGATTAGCATCTGATGATATACATAAGTGTAAGAAGAGTTTGGATGCCATCCTCCAATTGAAAAGGAGGACACTCGGGGCCACATTGTCTTCAGTGCTTTAAAAATCCCATTCTGTAACTTCTTGTATATGTGAGTGTTTCATTTTGATAAAAGGCTTTTGGCCCTTTTTTGTTTTTGCCTCTGCGGGTGAATTCTCTTCCATGAAAATTTCTTGAAAACAATGTGTAGGGAATTGCCAAACAAAATCCATATTACCTGATTTAGTGGAATGTGTCCCTGTCCTTGGCAGGAGTTTTGGAACTAGATGATCCCTTAAGATCCCTTCCAACCCAAACCATTCCATGCCATATTGTATGATTTTGACAACTTACAAAGAAGCTATCTGAGCCACCTTTTGCAGTCTTCTAAATTTGCCTCAAATGGTTAATGTCACATAAATACATACCAAAAAACCTCCCAAGAAGTCCAAAGACATTGTCATAAAAGTACCTTGACCCAGACCTACACATAAGAAGCACATTCAAGTTTAGCCAATAACAGATGAAAAATCCATTGTAATTGGCAGCAGCTTTATTAATCAATAGGGGAGGACAAAAGAGAATGTTTCCTTTGGTTCTGCCAGTGACAGAATTGATCTCTGATGGGCATGACTTCAAAGTTTTCTATCTCAATTAATAGGGGAAAATATAATTCTGGAAAACCTACTGAGCACAGGATGTAAATGATGCCCACTACCTATCAAGATGCAAATAAAAACTAATTCTGGTTTTCAGATGTTTGATAATTTGGATAATTCATCAAATAAATGAAAGAACTTGCATTTATACTTGAACATATGAGATTGCACTTTTCAATCAGATCACAGATCACAGCTGGCATTAAAAAAAAAAAATTCACAAGGNAGATGTTTGACAATTTGGATAATTCATCCAATACATGAAAGAACTTGTATTCATACTTGAACATATGAGATTGCACTTTTCAATCAGATCACAGCTGGCATTAAAAAAAAAAAAATCACAAGGTAGATGAGCAAGAAGGAGACAAGCTGTGAAGAAATTTAAAAGGATCATACATTTTCCTTTGCTGTAAAAGTGGAAATAGCACTAAAGGGACTGAAAGAAAGTGAAATGAATCCTCCACTCCATTGTGGGAGAGCCTATTTTCTAACAGGCGCAGAGGAAGCCTAGCTAAGACTCCTAGCTTCAACCACACAACTTTCTCTTTTGAAACTTAACGTAAGCAAAATGAATCATGCAACATGCTTTTTAATAATTTTGTATTTAGAATTTAAGAGATGGAAAAAGCATAGTAAGCTCAAGGATAGCTTATGGGCAGTGCTGTAAAAATGAACCTGTTACTGGCATGTCCTGTGTCAGGGAGTTATGCTTTCTTGATGCTGCTCTAAAATGTATTGAAGAGGCAATAGATATATCACACTTGGACTCCACGTCCTAGCAGTGGTTCAGAAGGAGCACAAGGACTGACACAAGTGGCATATCAGGATTCATTCTGAAAAATGTGAGAAATGGCAAAGTATCTGTAATCTTCCTCTCTGTCAGGTTATCTGAGTCCCCTACCTTCAACATGCTGTGGGCAGCAGTGAAATGCTTCCAGGCAAAACTGCTCATGGAGCTGAGAAAGCAGCTAGACACTTTTTCTAAGCACTTGCCAAGCCCTTGCCAGTGGCATTTATTTCCTGATCACGAAAGTTTTCCAATGTCTTTTACTGTAGTGCTCTGTTTTTATCGTGGCCATCACAACTGCAGATTAAAAAAATAGCTTGGGAAAATATCAGAACCAAACTTTTATGTAGAGGTTGTAATGATTCTCAATGCAGATCAAAAAAGTTTAATTTCAATACTACTTAAACTTTGCATTTCTATGTATATTGATTTTACTAGCATTTTCCCTTGCATTGAGTGCCTTACAAAGTTAGCAAGATTACTATCAAATTTTTTAATTCATAAAATAGGAAACTTTCACAGATGCAGAAAACCCTCTAGTGTAGGGTGATGTATATCATTGCTCCATGCAAACACTCTGCTTATAGGAAATAAATGAAAACTTGCTTCCATCCACATCTATTACCTTCTCCACTCACCTGCCTCACCCTTACTGCAATACATCAAAAATGTACCAGAAAACTTTCCTGAGACTAGATGCAATTTGAAAGGACAGGAGTTTACCCTGACATGGTAAAAGAGCTTCTAATTATACAGTTATTTACTATCATAAATTTAATTCTATACAATAGAATGGAATTCTGTAGCTTTCAAGCTGACCAATGGTTGTCAGTAAAGAAAGTATCAGCAGTTTTATGTTTGTGTGAACATACTAGGTATCAGAGAGCATAGAAATAAATGTAGGACAGTCTTTTCTAGGCACTGGGACCCCTGAAAATACACTGTTCAAGCAGTAGCAGCATATAAGTAGGAACAATGTCCAAGACACTGCACAGGAGTAACTTGACACAGAGCTCTCAATGGAACTGCAGGAAGAAAAGCTCCCCTGCTGAACTGAACACAGCTCACAGCTAAATAATAAATCAGAGCATGTAGTCAAGCATTCTGCAAAAGCACACCTTGTTCCCACATCTCTGCCCCCTTTGTGTCCTTCCTGGAAATTCTGATCCATGGCCGAGAGCTGATGCAGATGTAGTTACAGCTGAGACCACAACGAGGATGTCTAAACAGAAGGATTTCAATTAAACAGCATAACCACGAATTTTACTACTAATTCATGAAACTATGCACAGTGTTAGTAAACACTGAGACCAAAAAAAAAAAAAACCACAAAACTCCACCAACAAGGAAAAAAAAGCAGAGTATTGTGTTGTGATGAAGCTAAGAGAAGCACAAAGTTGATGAGCTGTTTTATAGCAACTTTTGCAAGCTCAAACCTACTCTGCAGAATGTGAGTGTGTCACAGCACCAATCCTGGTAGAGTACAAGAAGCATTTGAATACTCTAAGGCACCTGGCATGACTCTTGGGAATAGTCCTGTGCAGGGTTGGGAGCTGGACTCTATGCTCCTCATGGGTCCATTCCAACTCAGATGATTCTGTGATACACATAAAATTCTGAACCACATCTTTAGTTTAGATCCAGACAATCTGACAAGACTATAGCAGCACTATTTCCATTCCATATAAACTCCTCTGATATCACTTTAGAAAGCCTGAATGCATCAAGGACAAATGTCATAGCCACACTCCTCCATTATCCTGAGAGTGAAGTTTTATATTATTAGGGAAGGCAATTCTGAATGGGATCAATATTTAGATACAAAACATCCCCACTTGCTTTCAAGATAAACTCGTTGAAAAATATCAAACCCTAAACACTAAGACCAAAGGGGTCTCCTACATGAAGTGATTTTGCAGAAGCTTAAAGTAAATTTTTTAACAGTAGTTAAAAAAGGTGAACAAGCATAAAGAAATCCCAAGCAGGAAATGCTCAAACTGTTTGCAGACATGCATGGCTAAAAATATTGTGCCCATTTAACAGAAGATTTCAGTGAGAAACTAACAGAAGCTCTAAGTCTAGAATAAACCAGACAGACTGTTTCCTTGCACCACATGAACATAATTGTATTTTGTGCTTCCTTTATGCTTATTACAATATTTACTATCACAATTTTTTTTCAATTCCAAATAATACCGTAAACTTTGATTCAAGGAAAAAATTGTCATTAATACTATTACATGCTTAACACTAAGTGCATACTTTATTTAGAACAAAATCAGGAACACAGCCTGCAGCCACAAACTTTGCCTACAATGCAGCAATAATTGCCTATGCAAATATGTATCTTATGTGAATCGATTGCAAATACAGAAAGCTCTTTTATGAAATCTTAGAGCAATATATCACCAGTTAAAAGAAAAATGTGCTTCATCAAAAGGATAAACCATGAAATCAAAAAGCTAAAGCACCTTGTAGTAGTACCTATGTTCCATTCTCCCAGCTACATGGTTATAGTTATGCTACACCACAGTTTGTACATCATAATGTTAATTCTTCCTCATTTTCATCCTCTGTAGTCACCTCTATACTATTTTCTTAGCAGATGAAAAGACTGGCTGTAGCAAGTGCTGGCTTTAGAAAATGAAAGACTAAAAAGAGGCATATTGAAGATGAAGAGTTGAGGTTGTAATATACAAAGTAATATACATGGAAAATATACAGAAAAACCAGAAGATGCAGAAATCAATAACTAAAGGTAAAATTACACCACCTAGATTTCTACTTTCTTTTGGGAAAAAAAAAAAAAAAGCAATAAATTATTAATGAAAAGTCTTTCAGATTATAACCTTAAAATTGAATTTATTTTGCTTTCATTATTTGTACCTAATATTATGTAACATTTGGATATGATGCCATCTTTTTACATGGAACTGAAGCCCATGAAATGTGTCATGAGGTGAAATACTGTCCCTAGAAATGCAAAATGTCATGCACGAGTCCTTTGGCTTCCATTCCTCTCCACTGGTTATGAAAGGAATATCCTTAACACACATGCAGGCTTTGGGGAGGAAAGTGGGGGAGGAAGGATAGCTGAGGAGCCAGAAGGGAAGGACAGCTCTGTTGACCCAGTGGGAAGTCTGGCATGTCATCAATGCTGTGGAAGAGAAGAGGGATTGGAAATGCTGAGGAAATGCCTGGTGGGACCACATGGTTTACACACGTCAGTATATTCTATGTTGCTAAAGGCTGATTCTATTTGAAATCGACCTGAAAATACTCACCACCCCTAGGATTTCAACTCAATCTGCTTTTATCACCTTGGGAACAGGTAAACATGCTCCTCGAGCATTTTCTGTTCATTCGCATTAATTTTTTTAAAGACCTGGTAAAACATAAATACATCCTGACAACTCCAGAATACATGTAAACCTTTAGCAAAAAAAAAAAGAAAAAAACAAAACAAAAAAAAAGGGGGGGAGGAAGAAAAAAACGTGGCACAACAAACGTCAAGGGGGATTGCTCACTGCCTGCTCAGCTATGAGAGCGCTACTGCCGCCCACTCCGCCACCGTCCGCCCAAACACATCCAGCAAAACCAAAATCCCTGCTCCATGGTCTCTGACTCAGAGAAGGTACTCAGGGAATAGCTGCTGAATTTAGCAGCAGAGCCTGTCTGTTTAGTACTTTCCAGTGGACTGAGCATTAGTGAGTCACTGCTGCTGTAACACAAACCAACTTGGAGATGGCATAACGAGCAAGGGAGCAGGAGCACGGCCACTGCCAGTGTGCAAACAGCAATTGAAGCTGAAGGATTATGTAAGGGGTTAGTTTACAAGAGGGCAAGACCTAAAGGATCTTCATGACCTTTTCAGTTTTGGCAAGAGTTCCCCGCCAGTTTCTTGGCAGGGAAAAAATCCCCTTCATAATGAAGTGCAACCTGCTGGCATCTGCAACAGGTTGCACCATAAAAATAAAGAAATACCTTTGAAACACAACCATTGATCCAGTTCAGGTTTGTTAACTAAATGTTAAGAAAGATATATATTTTTTTTCCTTAGAAATGTCAGAGCTGGATGTAATGAAGATGTCAATGGAAGAATCTAGAGGGGAACACCATTGTCCCATCCTCGTTGGACCTGCCAAACTCCAGGACTCAACCCAGATGCCTCACTCTTCTTCATGCTGTTCTTGTAACCCCCCCAGCATAGAAACATCTTCCCTGTACTAATTCAAGAGGACATAAGCCAAAAAATTCCTATCTTTAGTCTGAAGATAATTTCAGAATTCACAGAATCAGGAGTGTGCATTATGAACCCAGGCTCATGGAAAACTACAAATTCTATTGTTCTTTTTTGTTCTGATATTTGAAGGGGAAAAAAAAATCTAATTACTTTGCTTATTTTAACACCACATGAAAAGGGGCAATGTATGAACAATCAGATTTTTCCATAATTATACCTGTCATATTTGCATAGAACAAAATCTATGGCCTAGGGGCAGTTTTAATTACAATCAAGTGGAGGGTGATTGAAGTTTTAATAAGAAATAGTGAATTGAAAATAAATTAAATCCCCAAACAGTTCTATAAAAAAGCAGTATTTGTCTCAGGGTATACTGAACCTAAAGACTGGCAGAACTTCTCTTGTTATTAACAAAGGCAGGCTTGAAATAGGTTAATGATGTCACTGTTAACTAAACATAGGCAAGGTGATAAAACCTCAGGAAACGTATTTCTTTCAGCTTGTAAGGAATGAAATGGACTCCAGCAAAACAAGAAAAAAAGAAAAAGAAAATATCATATACATACATATCACAACACTTTGTTTTTGTTTTGTTTTTGTTATATTCTGTAATCACTTAACAACAGTGGCATCTAAATGATTTTTGTTTGTGAGACTTAGTTCCAAATCAATACTGATTTTTAAACAATTAAAAAATTAATATTAAATAGAAGTGAATTTATTTGACAGTCACAATCTAATGCAAACCTTTGAAACATACTTGGGGATTCATTCCCCCCCATGAGAACTGGTGTTCTATGCCTTCTATTGATTGTGGCTTTGTTTGACAAAGATCATGTCCATCATCTTCAAATAGGAAACTGACTGGTTTGTGTTTGCAAAATATTAGCAGAATTTGGTAAATACAGTGTGAAAGGTATAAAAGACATAATTTATAAAGGGAAAGAATAAAATAATATTTAAAAAGAAAAATAGAAATTAAGAGACCAGAACAAGACTAAGGAGAAGGTAGCATTAAAAAAAGCATTAATTTGGGAAAACCCAGCATCAAAGGTTCAAAGAAGCTGAGCAGAGGCTTCTCTAGGTTATCTGTATGCCTGACTTTTGGGCATTAGCAGAAGGGCAAGAGCAGTTACTTATGTCCCAAATACCCCTCTGCAGTGCCTAAGGCTGAGGTGCTCTGCCTCGCACGCCTCCTGACCCACTGCCACGCTTTTTTGAAGTGTCTTGAAATATAAAAGAAGATGGTGATGATGTGTGAAACAATCCAAGACCAATGGGAAAATATTTTACACTTGTAACTGAGTGCTATAAACACTGAGATCCAAGCACCCCTGTGCCACCCTGCCTCCTGGTTCTGTGAACCCTCCATTCCTCACACTGACTCAGCACTGGCAAGGGAAGGAACACCCAAGGACAAGCAGGGCATTTTCATTCCATCTACCTTGTAATTAAGTCATCAGAGAACTCTTTTACGAGGTAGGAGACAAACATAAACTTTCTTAGGCTGAAGATAAATTTCATCTCAGGTCCCTGATTTCTTAGACAGCCATTTGAGTTATGGAATCCTCTTTCAAACTTAAAAAAAAAAAAAAAAAAAGAAAAACTACCATAAGAAACTGACCTAAACAACAACAAAACAAAACACACACAAGATCTCTGTAGCTACCAACCCCAAGCAGAAGATTTCAGTCTCTCATCCTAAAGAAATTAAAGTGTCATCTTGCAACACTGACCCAAATGCAATGCTCCAGACAGAGGATTTCAGTTTCATTTATGTAAGACATCTTGTGCTTAGCATATATATATCTGTCCTTCAGCTGTGCTCCTCATATATCCAAATGCCAAAGGTGGAATTTGGACCCTGCTGACTCCACGAGGACAGTCAGCTGTGTTAAAATCACACATGGGACACTTTTCAGGCTTTGGAGCTCATGCAGAGAGTCTTCTATCCCACTGTGCCGTAGGAAGAGACAAGTGAACACATTTATAGAGAGTTCACTGAGGATCCCTTCCACCTCCATGAGAACTCATAAATCAAATCCCATATATAATAAATCTGATCCTTTTCAGAATCTAGTTGAAGAAGATCAATTTGTATATGTTAAGCAGCTTCATAAAAGGGGGTGAAAAACACTCCTGGATAGTCCTTGGTCTTTGAAGAAACCATATCTTCATCACATTGACACATCATAAAATGTGTCATCACTTTGTTTCTTGAAGCTTCCCCATCAAAGGCAATCTTTTAATCCAACAAAAGTATTAACATAAAATGCATACGGAGTACCTCAGCCTCTACTGATTAATAAAGCTTTTTGAAGGTGAACATTTGTTTATCAGCAAATTCACAACAGGATCACAGAAAGCTAGACTTTGAGAAAATAGCAAAAAATAGTTTATGCTTTCCCTCAGCATATTCTGCTTTCTAAGTTTTGCCACTGAGACTTCTGGTACAAAGAACTTGCTGGGTTCCTGTGGAATTCTGCCTTTTGTACTAACAAGTACCTCAAAAGTCAGTGTTGCAAAGAAAGCTGACAGGAGCTCTCTTAAGGAAAGTTTTAACATAGGAATTTCACTACAAAGCCCAAAAGGTGACAGGCGGACACCTTAAACTGATAAGGCAGAAAAACATGAAAGAAAGATGCCAGGTGAACACACTCCATGAAACTGCTTCATACTTTCATGAAGTTCACTATTTCTTCTTAACTAACTCTGCAGCAAGCTGAGCCCAAGGACTGGAAACAGCTGATCTGATCCCTTTGCAGCTTACATGGAAGCCTGGATTTACCTGCATTCTGTCCTGAAGGGTCCAATTAACCGTGCTCCTGAAATACTGGCACAAAGAAAAACTCAAATATTCCAGGAAATGTGTTGCACGACTTAACACACAGACCTAAGAGTGCACTATACAGACCTAAGAGTGCATTTAAGGATACTGCAGCTGTAGAGTAAGCATTATGGCCAATCTTTAGATAGGTGCCATAACATTCAGAAAACACTACCCTTTACAGAAAGGAAAAAAAAATTAGGAACCCTCTTTGAAAAAACATACTGTTCAACTACTCATTCTTGAATGCTAATTTATTAAATTGTATAACCAGCAACCAACCCCAAAGTGGAGATTTATCTTTTGCTTGTGCAAAGGACAGATTCTGATGTTCATTATGCAGTTCAATAGTTTTTTATTGCAGCAAGAGTTCTACTGAAGTTGAAAGTCTGATGCTTTTACATACTTCATCAGTCAAAACTGGCATTTCTAAATTCAATCTTACTCTGGTGCCACATTAACAATTACTGCACTCAGCTCAATCTCACTAAAAATTTGACCAAGAAAAGGCGGGAAAGAACATTTGAGCATTTTATCAGACGTAACAATTAGTAAGGTTCCATTTTAAACAGCATAGATTTAATTTTGTATTTATGCTTTAAGTCTGCCCTGTAAAGTGGAAAATGAATTACAATTCAAATGTTTGGACAACTTCCTAAAATTCTCTAATCCAGGAATATACAGATTTCGTAGCATATTTAAAAAACTTTGACTGACATATGGTACTCTGGACAGTAGTTAAAGTTGAATGGGGTGAACAATTCAGCATGAGTTAGTGTGATGCTGCAGAAACACAGTCTAATCTGGACTTTTAATATGGAAAACGTGGAAAAAGACAAGAAAAGGGTACAAAGAATTCCACTGAGACAAATACCGGAATCATGCATACAGTCACGTATCACTGCGCTTAAAGCAAAGATTCTGAAAGAAAACAGAAGTTTAAGAGTCCCAAATTTAACCCAGTCTTGGGGGGAAAAAAGCCTCACAAAGCCAGAATGCAGGCTTGGGGTTGTGTACAACACACAACTATTGTACTACTGTTTATGTATAATGTGTGTGGGCAAGTTTGCATCCTTGAAAACAACACTTGCACTTCGTTCTTCTCTATAATATTTAATAGAGCTTTCAGTAAGTAAGTGGAATTTTCATATCACAGAGAATTTATAAATTTTTAAATTTTATTTTATTGTGGTTGAAAATGTAAATGTAGTGACTGAAGAAGATATAAGGAGTCTTGAGAGGGTTGACTAGACAGCACAAGGGTATGGAAGCCAACACTTGCAAATGAAACTACTTCTAGGTAATATGATTTGAAAAATGTGGTTTACCATGGAAAATAATTCTTCTGTAAAATTCTCAACTAGCCACAGAGAAAAACAGTCTTACATACACACTCACACACACACACACAAAAAAGTAAAAAAAGCAAAAGAAAAAAAAAAAAAAACATTATCAATGTGGTTTTTGCACATGATCTGAATGGAAGACATCAGACTAAGAAATAAGAAAGAAAACAGTTCTNCACAAAAAAGTAAAAAAGGCAAAAAAAAAAAGCATCATCAAGGTGGTTTTTGGGCATGATCTGAATGGAAGACATCAGACTAAGAAATAAGAAAGAAAACAGTTCTCTTCACCTACCAGGCAGAAGTTCATACAAGAAAAACAAAAATAACTTCAGGAGAAGAACCTGCCTGAGGATAATAAGGCTAGCAAAGCCCTTGAGAAAAAAAGCTGGAACTAATCCAAGAAAAGGAACTACAGAGGTTTGGGTTGCATTGTTTTATTTTCAATATTGAACTTCCAAAGCTGAAAAGGCAACTTTAAAACCAAAAGAAGCCAAGACTTGTTTCAGCAGTATTTTACTTTACACAGTCAAACCCACAGCTTAGGGTGATGCTGGCATTAATGAGGTCATGTGCCTGCAGAACATCTTTCACAAATGAAATTTCAGTATCCATAAATCTAGACAAGGAAATCTGCTTGTAACAAACCCATGAAGAATCTCTCACAGGAAGTAAAAAAAAATCTGCAACAAAACTTCTGCAAAATTAAGCATGGCCATTTACTTTGTAAGTGAATTTGCGTAAATGAATATACAAAGGGATCTAAATGAGAAAGAACTGCTACAGCTATCAGTGCTCCTTATTTTTCTCCATATGAAAGGTGAATGCAACAAAACTATGCCAGCAGTAGCAATTTACTGTGTAAGATGAAAGAAATGTGACATTGTGAAGCTGGTCATCAAATAATATTATTTCCCACATGCACTTTTTAGCCTTCTTTGTCTCAGCCACAGTTAAAGCTCCAAGTGCAATGCACTGTGCTGGCAGGATGGAGATTCAGCAGGTGTCTCTCTAAGCTTGCAGACTTGATTCCATTGCAGCACTGTGTACAGTTCAGGGCCACAGAAATCAAAGTGATGACTGTGGCTATCTATGAGGACATGCAAGTTGGAGGGATGACCCCCTATTTATCTGTCAACAAGAATACAAGATCTGCAGAAGGCAAATCAAGTCAACTGGGAAAAGAAAAGCATGAAACCGGCAATATTCATAACAATTTTCACTGCAAGCCCTCTGATTTATTTTTCCAGACTTTTACGATGACTTACAAGGTATTTGAGTTATGTGAAACTATCCTCTGAGGCATAATGTTGCATCCACACAACCTGTATTTCAGTTAATAAAATAAGACTCTAGGCAAGACAAGCAAAAACAAATTCAAACATCTGACATGTGGACAAGCTGACAAATGTTTGACTTCACAAGTGTTGTGTCTCACTTGCTGTCATTCCAAAACACATTTGCTTCAGCAACTACAGCTGACTTTCAAAATAGACCATATTTACATCTGCAGATTTAAACAATGTTCATACAGGCTAATAGATTCAGTGCTGTAGTCTAAAAGAGTATACGTAAAACTATTTCTCCTAGTGTGCAAATTTCCAGTGAGAGCAGTTTCAAAAATAGCAGAGCATTAGTCTTAAACTCACCTGCAAAGTTCCTGCCGTATCTGAAGAAGCTATTTAGACCAACTCTAGTCATGGACTGAAATCTAAATCTAATGCTGCAACAAGGAGTTGGCAATGTCTATTTCATATACTCACAGGAAGCATCCAGAAATAAAATTTTAAAAATTTCTGCCTCAGTGAGCTACTTAGAATGTTGAGAATTGATGGAGATCTAAAAAGTAAACATGTGAATACACCTGGAGTTCTAACACTATAAAATTCTACCACATACGCAACAGAAAAGAGCTAAAGAACCAAGACATCTTGTCATGTAAAAATATAAGGCATGCATGCATGATCTTAAAGTCCTTAGATAGAGGAAAGTGTATTTTAGTTGTATTTTTCCAAAGTGTAAGCATTTTTCTGGGAGGATCATTGCAATTAAAGCCATTTGCTTCATGATGTTGGCACATACTTTGTGTAATTTTTCGTATAGCTAGAGCGATGCCCAGCTTGAAATTAAAGGTTAATAAATGTTAAAGAGAAGAAACAAGCACAGTCAAACAATTTCAAGGGGAAAATTAAAACGTTGGAGTGAAAAATAACATAAAATCTGTGCATGACATAAACATGCAGAGACGAAACTTTGTTTTTTTACTGGTATTTTACACCAGTTAATTTGTTCTTTTCCAACTTTGCAGATTTCTTCTTCTTAGCAGTCATACCTGAAATTATTTTGGCAAACAACCCAGCACATAAAGTCCACTGCCAGCTTCCTTATGATGTTCAGCTTTTCACAGAACTAATAAAAAAAATACTAACAAAATGTAGAAAATTTTTGTTTGCTGGGAGACTAAGCACAGTTCAAGCTATTTTCATTCTCTGAATTTCTCCAACTTGAGCCCTTAGCAATAAAATTGTCTAACATTGCCTGTAACTGGCAGAGTCAAAGGGATAGAAACAGCTGAAAATTAAAAATTGAATAGTAGCATATCTGCCAAGACGTAATGACATGGTGATGCTTCTTTTTGTACTGATACTAGTTTTCAAATCAATTCTCAACAAGGCTTGTCTTCTTAAAGTCATCTAGGAAAGAGGGGAAGGCAAAGACATTTTATCTTGATTAATCTCTGCTACAACCACAACTCAAGGGTACAACTCTCCCTGGATTCTATGGGATACCACACACGTGTTATAATCAACAGGAAACATCAGATTCCTCCATCAACTCAAGACCTGGTTCATCAGTGTTTCCTAAGGGCAAAATCACAGTGCTTACTGTGTCACTATTTGCAAAGTAATGAGGGAAGTCAGAAGCACAGATTTCCCTCAAATTTAGGAGAACCCAAACTACACCACTGAGAATTACCTTATTTTCAGGCAAGGACTTCAGCCCTCACAGGCTGAGAATAAAAGTAAATGGATTTACCATTTGGAATTGAAGGGATACTGGAATACAGTTTAGAAGCAATTTCAAAGCATCTGTTAAAGTGTGTCCATATCCAGATATTTATCCACGTTTTCACAGATATTTTCAGTTTAGAGACCTGGCCCAAGGCATCACAGAGTGATCAGCTCTAAACTTTGGTTTAGCATGAGGGAATGGTGGACTCAGCTATGTGATGTGACTATTTAGAGCTCTTGGAATTCTTAGTGGAGTCAGGAGACTGTGACTGAATTGTAACAGAGCCCAAAAGCAAGAGATGGTGTCCGGTCAAAGTTCTGCTAAATCAGAGCTCAACTCAAATTTATCTATAGAGTATTTTTAAGGAATGGAAAGCTATCTTGTTACTATAGGCAATTTAAGCTTAGCAGACCAGAAGGTAGGTGTCCCAGAGTGGTTTGGAGAATGTTAGGTTGGTTTTCGATATCAAAACAAAATTCAAGCTAGAGTGATGATACCTTTAAAAAACAGTAGTATCAAGCACACCTACAAAATTTATTTTACTTTTATAGGTCTTTCAGGCTACACAAAAATTCCCAACCCTATTTAAAGTGCACAGGATGTCTGCCTGGGAACCTCAAAATATAACACATTTAAGCTTCCCAGTTTTATTGTGAGACACTGAAGCCTTATTTCAGGCAGGCAAGGAAATACTGAGAGATCTGGACACACTTGCACAGCTGTGTTGAAATTGCATCTTAACCAGCAGATAAACATTCTGAGCTCCTCATTCAGAGACACAGTTGTGCACCTTGGACACTTCCCAACAGCACGTAGAGGGAACTGTCTTCGAGTACACAAGCTGTGCCTCAGTTTCCATGGAAACTCAGCTTCCTCAGTTTTCTAAAGAAATCAAGGCAAGGAGGCTAGAATGAGGATATTGTGCCTCTGGTTGAGATGTCTGAAGAAATCTAGACAAGAAGGTGCAAATGTGCCTGTAATTCATCTTTATCTATACACAGCTCAAGAAGCCAAGGGTACTGACTAGAGCTTTCCCTTGAGTGACCTTTACATGAGTTACTTAAAAACAGACACAAATGACCCCAAAGCAAAACAAATAAATCACAGGCAGGAATTCGGCAGTGAAAATATGACTGTCCCCTCATACTCCAGTGAAATGTATTTTAGAGGAGCTTGAGTGTTTGCTCTACACCAATGGTTATGCTGTTGCCTTACAGTGTGGGCAGTAATGTAAGAAAAGTGCACTAATAAATGCACTGTGAGTGTACAACATAGTGTTGACAATAACATCCTGACACTGAAGCTTTCCAGAAAGAAGTATTTTATTGTGGAAAAGATTTAAAGGGGAATATCCATAAATTCTAATTTTGGATAGGAGGATAATTAGTATTAATCTCAAACTATTGCACAAACAGTAGAACATTAAATGATTTCTGAATACAGAAAGGGATCTTAGCTAAGCACGATATAGGATGTTTTGATCCTTATCCCTGAAATTTCTGCAGTCTGGGTTTGAAAAGGCTGTTACTAGGTATCCCTTATATTTAATTTTCTTTCTTTAATTTTCTTCTACCTAAAAGGTACAAATTGCTTACTGTCTTCAATTCAATATCTGAGCGAAAAGGGGAAGTGGTAAAACTGCAGATTCACCTGCTGTAGAGGATTCAGGATGCCCCCCAACATGTACTGAGCAATGGGGAGAGGAAGGCCAAGGGCTGCACAGCTACCAACTTCATACTGTACAGGAGTGGAGCTGCTGTTTAAATTGGTGTGCAGCACTGGATGAAATATTAATTTTTGTATGTTGAATATATTATATAAACAAAATTATACCTCATTCCCCTCATGATACAATGCATAAACAGAAAACAAAACCCCAGAGGTATTTAAAATATACTTTCTAGTTTTAAAGCATGACAAAAGAAAAATGAGGATCTTTGCAAATCTTAAGATTACTAGAGTATTTTACATAAGCAATAAGAAAGTATTATTAATCCATCTTGTATATGAATAACTTTTAAAGGGTTTAATTTTCTATAGTCAATGAGGAAACATTTGCAACTCCTCAAACTCTATTTTATAAATATAGTACAATGTCAGGTACTCTATTTAGTATTTCTAATGATACTCATCAAATAAGTATTAGTATCTTCCAAATTTTCCATTTGAACGAAAAGATTCTGATCTATTAGCGTGCTCTACATAGCTCCAAATATTTATTGCACTCATGAATGAAGGTAGGAATGCTAAAACTGAAGCTAAGTCCAGCAAAAATGAATAACTTCAGTGCCAGACAGCCCAATGGGCTAGGCATGCCATTTGTTGGTATCCTTGGAAAGGCTTTGTGAGTTTTGCCAGTCGTTATTGCAGGACACATTTTCAGTGAAACCTTCCCCCATCTGCCAGCACACACCTGGGGATGCAGGTTGCAGTGTAGCACAGCTCATCTGTGCCCACCATTTAGTAAAGTACACAGAGACAGAATATTAATTTCTCCATAGTATCGTGAAACTGTAGAATTATAGAATATCTCGAGTTTGAAGGGACCCATAGGAATCATCGAGTCCAATTCCTTGTTCCTTGCAAGACCATTTGCATATGGGAATCCATTAAATTGAAACAGGGGGTGCTCAGTAGGGTTAGGCCAGACAAATACACAATAGCAAACAGCAGTAAGCTATAAAATAAATGTTCACTATTTCAACAAGCTCCATTGCAAGACAGTCTTTGACCCCCTTCACAAGAAGGCTGTTGCCTGTCCCCCTCCTTACTACTCATACTACTCTCTTTCTCCACTGCACTTTGCCAGAAAATGTTCCATTTTCTTTTCATCCTATTTTTTTCCTCTGTGCAATACCTTCCCTAGTAAGAGTAACCTAGGAAAACCCTGTGAGTTCAGATCAGGGCTTTCCCCTTTCTCCTTCCTCAGCTAGGTACCTATTTCAGCCACCAGTTTTAAGTTTCTGTCAAACAAACTCACACCCATTTACATGGCAATTTTACTCTCATTGCTAGAGATTTTTCTAGCCCATAGTTATATGAAAACACAAATAATTCAGAATGCAAGAGATCTTTCTCATTTAAAGGTGCTCTTATGGCTCAAGGGAAGGCAACTCATTATTAGAAAAGTCATCACTAATATTTATTTTTATAACCTTGCCCAAAGGTTGTTTGTGTTTCATGCCTAGAGGAAACCTTAGCATCCCTGAGGTATGCTAGTCTCTGAACAATAACACTGTTGATGTCATTCATTGGAACCTTCCTCATGGCATCACTGGAGGATGTGTGATGCCCTTGCATCACACTCTTTTCAGGATTCAGGTCTTAATTAACACTTCGAGTCATATTAGCCCAAATGGTAAAACCCTCTGTGCAGTCACTTGTGACAGTCCCATTCAATTCTGCTCCTGATTCCAGAGAAAAGGTGATCCATCAGACTTAAGAAGACTGAAACTGCAGATAAATAATTCAGCCTCATTACATAATGTTTATAAACTGACAGAATAAAAGCAGTCCTTGAAAAAAGCAGAAAGAGAAATATGGAAGGTGAGGAAATCCTTTTAGTAGAAATCAACAGATCAGGTGCAGGAGATAATGAGTGCCTTATGTATAAAAAAATGTATAGGAGGGTTTAAAAGCAGAAATCATTGAAAGTTCTGGTATACATCTGGGATAATTGCAAATAGAAAAGTCAGTATAAATATCTGAGCTGTTAGGAGCTACTGGACCAAAGGACCATCCTTCTCCTACTAAGTCTTTTTTTTTTACCTCAGGAAACTGAATCATACTGCCCTTTTCAGAACGTGACCATGTGCTTGCCTGAAGTGAGGTAGCACCGTTCTTCCACATTCACAGAAAAACTGTTCTGGAATATTTCTCAAAGTAAGCACAAGATATTTACTAAAATTTCTTAAAATTTTAAGATCAGACTACCACAATCACATATAAAACCCCCTACATTAATCTTGAGTCTTGACAAAATATAAGCTTTTGCTGTGATAACTTAAAAACATCAAACATATTGGTTGAAGGGAAAATGGTGGGAAAACTGTGTATTCACAAAGGTCTGCAAATGACTCAGAGTATTTTGCAACAGTAATACAATGTCCACAGAACGCCACATAAACACATGCCCACCGAGGTAAAACAGGAAAACAAGAAGAGCATCTGACCTATTTTCCAGGAATTTGAATGAATTAGAGAAGCTTTGGCCCAGATAACACTGATGCACACTGCATATTAAGTAAACAATGGCAACTGGAGGAATGAACTCCTGCTAAGAACCAAAGGCAGGACAGTGGATACCTCTTGTGGTACCCATGCCCAGACAACAGACTGTAAAATTTCTTTGCCTACAAGAAGATGAGTCCTCAGGGCAGCAGCAGCAGTTTCACTCACACTGATTCTTCAGCTGCATGAAACTGTTCTGATAAAAGAACTGTTTGGGTGGGACTCATCTCCCCCAACTTTACACACTTACAATACAGACATTTAGATTTGAGGCTTCTCCAGCTGAGAAAGAGAGATCTAAGTTCTTCTCGGCTACAGTTCACCCCATTTTAAAGTCTTACTCAGAAAATGTCAGGTCAGTCCTAACTGAGGAGTGCCTGTTTTATTCCACTGAACAAAAAAAGGAGCTTAGGACGACCAGCTGAGTAGATGTCTACAGTTAGGTGAATTAATCCCTTTTTCTCCTCTCTTTCACTTTAAATGACACATCCAAACTCGTTGGCAAGTCTGTGTGGATATGTAATTGCCCAAGGAAATCCAGTCTGCTTTTCCATCCTTTAAACCTATTCCTAGAAGTTCTACTCTGAACGAAGTAGGTTTATGAATTCGTCCACATCCCTCCATGTGTGTTTGGTCAGTACCTTCTGAAAAGCACTTTAAATTCTTATATTGGTGAGAGTGATGTGAGTAGGAACCATACAAAGCAATTACCCAGGTCTGATAAGGGTAGAAGAGAAAGGGACTTCTGGCAAGAGCACTTTAAAGAAACAGATACCTCTTAGTTAAAGCATAAAGAATTGTGAAGTCACAATGAAGCATGGCCTTGACACAAAATACGACTGAAATACAGGTTAAATTAGCAAATCAGAAAAAAAAAAAAAAAAAGCCCTGTTTCTTGTTTCCCTAAGCTCATTACTGACTGTAGAGTACAGTGATCTTCAAGTCACAAACATTCATGTGCGTCACCTAGAGGAATATTTTCCAATCTATTTATAACTTGATTTCTTACTTGGCCATGGTTCCTGTCTGTCGGTCAATGTTATAAACATCTGCCCTATGCCAGCAAACAAGCTCATTTTTATCATGAAGTCAGGAGCCATCTTTCTACATGTCATGTCTTATACACATCACCCTGACACTGCCTCTAAGTGTATAGACAGTAAAAATAACAATGAAAGCATGTTCCAATAGTAAATAAAGATATTTTAAAATACTAAATAGAAAACTTAACCCATTAGTACTCACCACCAAGGCTTTAGACCTGTTACTTAGAAGTTTTTCAATATCTCTGGCTGCAATTTCCACTAGCTGACGAGGGTTGTTTGCTTCTACAGTATACAATGCTGTATTTTTCAAATAAATCTGCAAAAGAAAAAAATGGGAATAAATCAAAATGACAGTACACATTCAAAATAAGCCAAATGACTTGATAGAAGAGGCATCAAGATGTCATCTGTTCTTACTGGAGCTTCATAAAGACTACTGCTAGGAAAATCCAAATGGGCCCTGTGAAAGAAGTACTTCATCTTTTTGTCTCAGAGGTAGAAGCTGACACTAAAAACCATTTATTAAATCTTCAAAATTGACCAGGTTTAGTGATAAACTAACCAACTACAAAATGCTCAAGGAATCTGATTCCCACAGTGTTAAGAAAGCAGTAAAATGGAGATCCTTTAAAATTACTGAATTTCAAATAATATGGTTATTGCTGAATTGAATTCTTCCTTGAAAGCCGAAATACAAACATACCAATTGAATTAATTCAAGTTATGCTAATTTAATCAGTTTAGTCTCTTATCTATTTATTCATATCATAGTATTAGTATTCACAAGGAAAGAGAAGGAGGAACAAATAAGAGGAAAAAAAGGAAAAGGTAAAAGAAAAAAAGGCGAAATGGGGAAAACTGATGAGGGGGAAGAGGGGAAATACAAATGTGTTTCTCCTCTACCATGAATAAAGCTTATCTCTGAGAAGCCATTAACAGTTTCCAAAGCACAACGAGTATATGAAGGAGGCAATTTTATTTGTTAAGAAATGTTTATTTGTTCATTTGTCTTGTTTATTGAAGACACTACAGTGAAATGCACGTAGCTGTAAGAAGGAAGGAAGGAAGCAAAAAAAAAGCCATAAATGCACTTGCCTATCTCTGTCCTACTAGAACTGGATAAAGAAAAAATACATAATTTGGAGGGAAAAAGGTAAAAAAAAGAAGAAGAAAAAAAAAAAAAGAAAAGTGGATACCTTATAGCTAGATGGGCAAATGGGGAAAGCTAATTTATGCAGCCAACAGATGGCCTGAGTTTACTCAAGTACTTTGCCTCTGTAGCACGGCCTGCTGGGGGCTGTGCTGTCTCCCAGGGAGTCATTCCAGGCACAGGCAGGAACGGGTCCAGCACTGATGCCCTGGCACTGATGCCCTGGCACTGATGCCCTGGCACTGATGCCCTGGCTGCCATCCAGCACGAGAGCCAAGAAGCTGCCGAGCACACTGAGCCCACCAGCCCTGCCAGCTCTCTCGGGGTCAGGCTATGAAGACCTTAAAGAAACTCACCACAGTCTGTCTCTGGTGCTTGTAGCTGATAAGTGCCACAACAACTTTTCTGACAACTACAGTTACAGATGTCATTTTTTATCAGGCGTGTCCCATAAGATGCCACAGCTTTTCAGCACTTAGGAATTTTACAACATTTCTGTTGGCTCTTGGTTTGTTTGTTCTCCTTCAGAAGTACACTCATTCCTTTCCACCAGTAACTGAGCGATTGGAATAAGCTTTATTCCTCATATAGTAAGGATTATTTTAAAAAGTCAGTGCACCATGAGGAGAAAACTACTACAACAGATGACAGATCCTAATCAACTCAGATTGTAGTTTGGATACTTTTGAGGTGCTTGATTTTCAAAATAGCCACACTAAAAGTTTCTCTCTGGTTAAACCCAAAAATCTTTTTGAGAGGCTTGTGGGTTTTTTGGGTTTGTTTTATTTTTGGGGGTGCAGGGTGTTAGTGGGGGGGAATTTTAGGACATATCTTAATAACAGAACTGGCCTATAAGCCAATTATTAATCAAACAAATTTGGAAATAAAGACAGTTTATTCTACAATTGATCAGAATTTCATTCATTTTTTCCCTGAAACACATTAAATCTGCAGTCAGCAAACTATTTGGGGGTTAAATTGACTGCCATGACCAGTCTTACAGACAAGGCAAAAGCAGAAATCAGCTTTGTAGATCCAGATGGTTTGAATCAAGACTGTAAATTTCAGAGGAACATCTAAACTGGAATAACCACCAAATCTTGTAAAATTTTCAGGTTTTCACATTGTCAACAAACATTCACTCTGGTCACACAAAGAACAGACACTGTAATATACCAGGTGTTGATGTCTTGGTCTTTAAAGAGAAATGTAATGGCAAACTCTTTAAACTTCATTTATGACTGCATAAAGTACACCTTAGTCAAAAGTTACAAAATTTACAGAGGAATGGAAACAAGATTTTGCAAATGGGCTAAAAATGCAAAATAACCTTCACAGAAGTTTTAAATAATTAATTTTAAAAATCATTTTAAAGCATTCATATATTTCACTTGTGAAAATGTTTGAATATTTTGTTTCCTTTGTCCAATTATTTCTGGTCTTTTTTTTTTTTTTCCCAGATTTTTTTTTAAACAATTACTTTTCATTTTCTATGCCATGGTCTAAGCAATAAGAAAAAATCAGTATAAACCCTTTTCATTTGGAGTTTCAATTAGGTAAAAAAAATCTAAAATTTGGAGGAAGTGGTAGTTCAGATATAGAAGGGCAAGTGCTGTAGTGCTGATTCTCTGATATTTTTAAGCACTTAGAGGAATTTGGTTTCTAGCAGGTTGTGGATATCATACTGCATTCACACAATCACCAACCAGAAAGACAATATCTTATTTGACTTAAGAATCAGAGAATGACCTGAGTTGGAAGAGACCTTAATGATCATCTGGTACCAACCTCTCAGTCATAGACAGGGACCCCTTTCACTACACCAGATTGCTCAGACCCCCATCCAAGCTTTTCTTCAACACTTCCAGGAATGAAGCATCCACAGTTTCCCTGAGCACCCCTTTGCAAGTATCTCAGCACATTCACAGCAAAAAATTTCTCCTTATCACCCAATCTAAACCTACTGATTTCCAGTTTAAAGCCATTCTCTCTCATCCTGTCACAATGTGCCCTTGTAAAAAGTCCCTTTCCAACTCTCTTGTAGCCATTTTTAGTTATTGGAAGGCCACTACAAGGTCTCCCCAAAATCCTCCAGGATGAAGAATCTTAAGTGTTTCAGTCTTTCCTCATAGGAGAGATGTTCCACCTCTCTAAATCAGCTTTGTGTCCTGCTGGACTCACTCCAACAGGTCTTGTCCTTCTTGTGCTGTGCTCAATGTAAAGTTACAGTAAGTAATTCCAGTAAGGGATTGAGAACCTGGATGGAAAATTTGCACTTTTATTGCTGTATCTGATTTGTTCTTCCAGCAAATGTATGATCCTATAAAGCTCAATTTGAAAGCACTGTTATTTTTCATATATCCAATTCCTATAGGAGACTTATTCCCATATCCCCAAGCCTGAATGGTTTGAAAGCTGCAGACTATCAAAGTGTTGGACAGTGAGACATCTGTAGGAAAAAAAATAAACATTTTCATCTTTCTTCTCCAGCACCAGCTATCAGAGAAATTCCCAAATCACATAACAAGGAGATCATTACCCCAAGAGGCAGGAGCACTATTAAAACCTTTATAACAGGCATTGGGGGTCCTACCACCAAGAAAGCCTGACTTCTAGGTTGGATTCACAACTTGTATTTGCCAGGGATTTCAAAAAAAATAAAATCCAGAACAACTCCAACTCAAAACCCTTTGAGATTTGCACAAGATCTCACATAGATCTGAGTCACTGGCTTTCCTTCATCCCTTCTTTGTTTTACCCCATGGCAGGGCTTGGAGCATCGATCTGCCCCGCTTCTGCTGCCAGTGAAAGAGTTTTCCTGCAAGCTCCTAAACAAACAGCATCAGAAATTACTCAGAACTTCACACACTTCTTTATTTTCCTCAAGTGTGAGACCTGACTCAACTACCAAGGAACAGTCTAATATTCATTAATTATTTAGGAGGTGTGTACATAATTTATTTGTTGCCTACTACCCTTTTCTTTAATTCACCGTAGCACTGCAGAAATTCAGCACAACACTACACAGGGAAATGATGCACACCTCAGGATGTGGCACCCTGGGACAAACTTTTCCTTCTCTGAACCTCCCACCTAGCAGTCTAACAAAATTAGCAAATGCTCATCTCAAATAGCCATAAAGAGTGTTCTTGGCAAAGATGTGCTCATTTGTCTTACAAAATACAATTTGGCAGGCTCTATAGCTTGTTAAAAGGAGATAATTTGAATACAATTTCTTAAATTGCTTTAACTGAACAAATGCAAGTTTTTATTGGTTTTTACATCTAAAATTTTTTTTTTTTGTATTTTAATCACTAATATTTTGCTAAAAGATCTCCAAATTGCCAGTAAAACCCTGTCATTTCTCATAGAATAAGGCCTCACTGCATGACTAAGCAAAACCTGCAAGGTCATAGCACAAAAATACTTTAATTCTTTTCTGAAGTCAATTGTCATGCACTTCTTTATTCAGGAAAGACTATGTATAAAAATTGCACATAATGAACTGCAAGGTTCTGGGGGAGAGAACAAGACGGAGAGAGTCACATTAAGGTGAAACAACACAACAATAGTTGAATGTGACAAAGATTAGAAAAACTGCCAGCTCCTCAGCACAACGTGCCCCTCTCTGTTCAGTCTTCAAGGACATGTTTATAAATCTCTCACAAAGAGACTTTCTCCTTGCTTCCTATAAAGCTCGCCAGGGCAAGTCAAACATTTCTGCACAAATTGAGAGAGAATGAAAGATGTTTTTACATGGCTCTTGTTGTATTGAGGCAGGCATTGGGGCTGGCCCTAGCATTGGAAATTTATTTAAATGGCCCTCATGCTGCATCACAGCCAGAAAAAGAATTATTTTCAACTGCAGTGTAACTCCTTTGCCTTTTGCTTGTTTGTTTTGTTTGTTTAATGCTTAAATTTGACAGAATTAACTTTAACATTACCAGAATACTCAATATAATAATATTATTCAGACTTAAATATAGGAAATTACTTCAATTAAAACTGAACATGTCAGTCTCCCATTTTAAACAACAACAGAGCCTTTCCTTCAGGCAGTGGTGACCTGGCTGAGGGCCCAAACATAGGACATGAACATGCCAACTCATTTCCATCACCAAATACTTCCATGGACACAGAAATCATATCAGCCAACGCCTTCAGAAGTTCAAACCCAGAATTTCAAAAGTTAACCAAAATCGCTGTAATTTTTCCAGCTTTGGGAAAGAGAAATAAAATAGCTCAACAATTCCAGTAATACTTATCTGTACAAGGTAAATCGATGGATTTTTTTATTATTTCAATATTCCTTTCAAGACCACTCTAGCTCAGCTAGGCTGAGACATCTCTGTCAACAATCAGTGCCTTATCACCAAATGTTTATTGTCAGTCTAGACCAGCTGGAGACTACCATGATGGCAAAAACTACTGCTCAAAGACAGTGCTGTGTTTGCAGTAAAATCAACCAAAACTTTGTGGTCGATTTTGTTCCATCTAGCAACCACATCAAACTACTAAGAGTACTTGTGAAATCTTGACCTAGGTTTTCCAAGCTTGTGTACCAAAGTAATTAACCTATTTAATAAATTTTAAAAATCCTTCTGAACAGAGTGATACTTAAAAAAAAGGCTGAGTAAAGTGTTCTCTTTCTGCCCACTCCTCACTTTTGGAAAGGGCCTCCCATTGCCAATCCCCCCTGGTCCTTCCAATCTCTTCCAATTTCTATCACTTTGTGGCAATACCAGGCTCAGTGATAAAGACCTGCCTCAGCAGGAACCTCTGCCTGTACCCTGGGCCATCAGCTCCATTTCAGCCCAGTCCTCAGCTGAAGGAAAAGTTCATTTCTTACTGAAATTTTGGGTAATGTTAAAATATAAATAAATAAATAAATAAATAA
>WAAE01019698.1:40680-102388 GCA_013400495.1 Nicator chloris | reverse complement strand
AATAAATAAATAAATAAATAAATTATTAAATTATAGTTTTATTAATAACATTCAGTGTTTTAAAGAATCAACATTTTTGGTTTAATTACTTTGTTTAGCTAACAAAATATCAACTAATAACACGCACTTATTTAGGAATTTTAGGTTTTGTTTCTACCAACACCATGAAGTTATGTCATGATCTCATTTCTGAGAGAAAAGCAGAGAGGAGAGGTCATGTGACAGACATCCAAACATAGCATGAGATCTTGGGAGCAGGAAAAGTCATAAAAAAGAAATAACCACTTTCCAATTTTATATTTCGTTACATTACACTATTTATGTTATGTTATGTTATATTATGTTATGTTATGTTATATTATATTATATTAATTATATTATAGTATTATTGCTAACTTTTTATTATTGTAGGTATTCTCCTTTAACTGAAATTTTAGTAGCCAAAATCAATATGATCTGCCCAACATAAGAAAATTCTATCTTCTTACTAGTGTACCTTATTTCCAAAGTTATATTAATACTTTCTATTTCTAATACACCCCAGGCAATTTTTCTTTCTCACAAGACCCTTCTTTTTTTCTGAATCAGAAGCAATTCATTGTGAAACACGTTGAAAAATGCTCATTTCTAAGAAGCATTCTGTGTGTTCAGAGGAATCAGTCTGAGTATTTTATATGTCTTACTCTCTCTTCCATACAGTGTATAAATAAGATTACAGCTGCTCCCTAGCAACTCACAGATGCCTTCATTCCTGAAATTCATGGCAACAACACAAAGGAGGAAGCCACCCCAATAGCTCAGTGTAGCTGCTGCTTTTCAGAATCACTTTCCTGATCACTGACTGCTCTAAAGGTCTGGGATGACAAGTGACAGAGCAGCTGATGAGCTGAAAACCATGACTTATCATAGCAGTGACGTGCACTTTAGGGGAAAAAAATTATCAGGGCAAGTTCATTCTTAAGTAAAACACTCAGACTGAATTGTGCAAGATGCTGGAAACACTTATGGCTCAGTTAACATCAGAGAGCACAAGCAGTGCCACAGTCAATGGGCTCACTCAGGTGCCCACTCAAAGGGAAGCATATAATCAGGCACACTTTGTAGGAATCATCAGCCCCTTTTGACTGTTGATAATTAATAGAGTAGTCCAGAGGACCTTCAAATTAAGAAGCAATTTTTGTAATTGCCACTTTGTATTTAAACCTAGATAAAACAGGAGTTCAGCTTTGTACTTCTGCTACTTTATGAACATGAAAAGCAGATTTTACATCCTCCTTTGTTAAGAAAGATGTATTTTAAAGTATTCAATTTTGCTTCCTAGTGATCAAAATACAGTATTAAATAACAAGATAACATGATTTATTTGTTTTGTAGCAGTTTTAACTCAGGCTTTTAGCTGAGAACTGAGTAAGAACTCAAAAAATCCCAATTCATGCGTACAAGTGGATCTTTCTTGTAACAGAAGAAGAACAATAGGAAGAAAATGTTTCACATTTATTCTGCATTTCTGGTATATTTGGAGATGGGCACTTATGTAATTTCTCAAACTCACTTATTCATAGGAAATTTTGGCCTGCCTTAGCTGTTCTTAATGCAATCTATCATCCACCAACTCTCTCCCTAAAAGTAATTTTAAATCTCAGGGAACTCAAATGGGCTTTTTTGGCATTTTACTAAGCACAGGACTTGGTAAATGATTAGCTCTAATGTTTGGGGGTTTGTTGGGTTTAGTGTGTGAATTTTTTTTAAAGAAAATGTTTAATTTTGTTCTCAGATTGTACAAAAACTATCTGAATATAAGTACCAATAGGACAGAATTGATTCTTGTTAAAGCCAACAGAACATTATAAATCAATCAAGAACAGTGTTTTGATCAAAGATTATTCAGATCATCAAACAGTAATTAAAGCTATGGTAATATTAGGCCATCTCTTCCCCTGAGCTTGAGCAAGCTTTGTTAATGCAGCCACTAGTTCTTAGTGACATAGAGCTGCTTTTGTTTGCTGGAAGAAGGAACACTTCAAAATGTCAGTTTATTGCTAAGGGAGTAGAGAGAAAGTGGCATCTGAAAATAGTAAATGAGGTTCCCTGTGTTTTGGCCATCTCTAAATTTCCATTTGGATTACAAAGAAAACTTGCAGATATGTATTCATATTTCCCAGCTTGCATTTTTAAAAGTGATTGCATTTTCGTGACATCTCAAAATCGGTCAGCAATGTGTAAACTCAATAGTATTTAGTTTGGAGAATTCTACTTTTAATGCCTGCAGCTTTGGTATTTGGTTGCACACACAACACAGCAATGGCAGTGGTATACCTCAAATGGGACACACATTGTTAAAAAACCTGTAAATAACTTTGGGAGTCCCTAACCAGGCTAACCCATCTCATCCATTATTATAATTCTGGTAAATGGACTCTGACTCCTCAATAAATATCTGAAATGACCGTGTTTCACTGTACCAACCCCCTCATAATTCCATTCTGAAAGTAATCCTGACCTCTCTTCCCTTCACCACACCCCTCCCAGAGACAGCAGCCTGGTGTCCTCACCTTAGGAATGAAGGAAAAGTCACGTGTGAATAGTGTGCAGTAGCCTATTTATGCTTAGAAAGAATGCAAGTGTTTCAGAGGCTGCCTTCATATACTCTCACTCAGCCAAACTTTCTGATATCTGTTTTATTACACATTACTGAGGTAATTTAGAAAATGAAATAGAATTGTTCCCCTTTTTTCAATTTTTTTTCCTTCTTTTCCTTAGAAAAATAACATAACAAAACTGCACTTTAGTGAAAAACTTCAGTTGTAGACAACCAGAACCATCCATAAATACAGCCTGAACTCAAGGAATTTCAGCAAATATAAAACTGATGACCCAATGGGGATAAAAGTGCTTCAACAACTTCAAAATAGTTGACTTGTTTAAATTTTCATTTCAAGATTATACAAAAATGTAGTTTTGTTTTATACGAGTAAAAAGTGTTCTCTACTTTTTGTTTTAGAAGTTGCTTAGTATTTTGCTTCATTGAGGACAACAAAAAGAGACAAAGAAAAGAAAGAATATAACACCTTTCTGATTTTTGAGATCAGTCATAGTGAACCTCACTGACTGGCACAATTTGAATGAATAGAAAATTTTCTTAATTTCCGAAATTTAACTAACTTAAACACTTGCCTTCCTTTCTTAGAGCACTGGAGAGCACACCAAGGACATACAGGAAAGAGCTTCATAGTTACACCAGTTGTGTCTACAAGTGTTGTGGTATCAGTTACATTTTCTATTTTCAGGGGCGAAGAACGATGGACTGCCTAACATATTATTATTTTTTATGTCAGAAGTATCTTGAAATCCAGGGTCAAAATACTGACAAACTCCTCAGAACCTATGGCAATCATAACATTTCAATCAAAAATTTCATTTTTTAATGAAATTCAAACTTACAGAATCCACAGCCAGGATCTCCAGAGAAATCTCCACCAAATATATACATTTGGGTTGTTATTCTTAAAATCAACTATCTTTAAAAAAAATCCAGTTCTTGCATTTCTTCTTTACATTTTTCTTATTCATAAAATTCTCCATTACTTCAACCTTAACGAGGGTGATTGTAGCATATTTTGGAATGTGTCCATCTGCCAGCTCATCAGAGAATAGCATGAGGTACAAAACTCTTTGCCTTCAGCTAAAGCATCTACAAATACAATCCAAATTGATGCATACAGTAGTTAAAAATAAGTCAATAAATACATAAATAAATAAAGCTGGTAAAAATAAATAGAAGTTTCAATTCCATTAATCTGTTTAAAGTTTTCAAAAAATAATTTCAGTTTTTTTTATAAAGCCTTTGCTAACGCATTTCATTTACTTTATGACCGTAAAGAAAGAACCACATCAATATCATGCCAATCATTGAGAAAAATAGAAAGAACAAAATTGTTTACTGCCAAGTTACCTGTCAAATCACCTTCTTAAGCAGGAATTGCAGGCTCCTATGACAATAGGGAAGATCATCCAGACACAAGTCTGACACGAATTTTAAGTAAGCTGTTAAAGTCTCCCCTTGCACAGACCCCTACACAGATAATGAATGAACAAGGCAAGCCCTATATGACAGCCTCTATAGGTCTGAGTCAGTGGTGTGTCTGTAGGGCTTCTAGAACAGAGCTTCTAAAATTAATTTAGCTAAAATCTGCAGAATCCAACAGAGAATTACTCTGGGTTATAATTCCTTCTGGCAGAAGGAAGCTTTCCTGAACATCCCTGCTCCAGGGCAGTTCAAACCAGGGACCAGGCTCTCTTACAAGTCACTCATCTCAGTTAAACTCTAGAGACTGATCCAAGACCTGGAAAGCTGAAAGTGTGGCCTGGGAAGCTGCTGCCAATGTGAGTGCTTGAGCAGACTGGCACCATCTGTGCATTAGGCACACAGACCTCACACTGAGCAAGGGGTGGAATCTGTCCTGCACAATCTGGGCTGGGCTCTTCACTAAGGAAGAGCTGATTATTATAAAACAGCATTCAAAAGACAAAATAAATAAAAATCTTCTAACAATTGCTGGTGGACTCATTCTGTAAACGAAACTCATCACCACATATCAGATACCCACACCTAGCTGGCTCTTTTTGTATTTTGTAGGAAGAAACAGTATTTTTATCTCAGTAGGAATATCATTTAAAGGCCAAGTCAGCCTATATGGATTCACTCTACAGCTCCTGGAACTGAAATAACAGCATGCCTTATGAACATCATGCATGGATTGCTTTTGCAGAGATGTATCAAAAAGGAAGCAGATTCAGAGCAGAGGTCCTTGGAACTGCCTCTCTATCTGCTGCTTCATTCAATTATGTGTTGCCTGAAAAGGTTACACTGCACAAGATGGCATTTTTTTGCTGTAACAGCCATAGTGAAGCTCCAGTGTGTTTGTCACATCAAAGCTCTTCACACAGACCCACATTTTTTGATTCAGTGTTTCAGTAAAAGAGGATTCTCTTCAATCAGTTTGGAACAGACAAGCTCGTGCATTGCTATAAGGCATATTCTCTAATCCAAGGCCTTCCTTTCTGGGTACTGCAGGGTTTCCCTCCTTCTCTCTCTCTCCTGGCCCTAGAGGTATTTTAGGAGCTGGAGTCCAGAAGCATACTTGTAGTAGTTTATTAGATTAAATGAGCTGTCAATTAGCTTAGTCATGGGTCTTTGCTGTGAACAGTCTATGTAAAAATGGAAGTTGTGCATACTTCCCTGAAAATGGAACTCTGTACTTAATTCTGTAGTTCAGTAGGCTCTTCACTCTTTTTTTCCTGTATGCTGAGGTATCTAGTTTTAGACCAGAATGTGACTTTGAACTTTGTACATATTTGTGTCTTTTCAAAGACAAAATGCCTACTGAGAAATGCAGCTGGTGAAATCAGCCTCAATATTTATTTTGCTACATGGATTTTAAAATTCTATTAATCTGCTGTCCATTCCTTCTTATTTTTTTTTCTAAGTCTGTTTGCTCTGTAGAAACCACATATCATTCACACCAGAGCAGCTTCATAATGCCTCAATGCACAGAGAGTTCATGGGTAAGACAAAGTTACATGAACCTTCTTAAGCTGAAATGACAATTATATGACTATTTGTTGTTATTGTTTTTGGGTTTTGTTTTGTTTTAAATAATATTTATAAAACTAAAAAGAATATACAGAGTTGTTCTTTGTTGACACAGTTAAAGAAGCACACTGGACAAGATTTTCCTGTGTATCCTGTATTCCTGCTTTAAAGTCTCAAGTTGTACATACAACACCTCCTTATAAATATTCCCTTTGCTCTTCTAGGGGGAAAAAAAAAACCTTAGGAAGGACTAAACAGTACCTTCTTCAGCTGGGCAACTACAGCAGCAATAGCCTCTGCTTTTTCTGTANAGTCATGGGTCTTTGCTGTGAACAGTCTATGTAAAAATGGAAGTTGTGCATACTTCCGTGAAAATGGAACTCTGTACTTAATTCTGTAGTTCAGTAGGCTCTTCACTCTTTTTTTCCTGTATGCTGAGGTACCTAGTTTTAGACCAGAATGTGACTTTGAACTTTGTACATATTTGTGTCTTTTCAAAGACAAAATGCCTACTGAGAAATGCAGCTGGTGAAATCAGCCTCAATATTTATTTTGCTACATGGATTTTAAAATTCTATTAATCTGCTGTCCATTCCTTCTTATTTTTTTTTCTAAGTCTGTTTGCTCTGTAGAAACCACATATCATTCACACCAGAGCAGCTTCATAATGCCTCAATGCACAGAGAGTTCATGGGTAAGACAAAGTTACATGAACCTTCTTAAGCTGAAATGACAATTATATGACTATTTGTTGTTATTGTTTTTGGGTTTTGTTTTGTTTTGTTTTAAAGAATATTTATAAAACTAAAAAGAATATACAGAGTTGTTCTTTGTTGACACAGTTAAAGAAGCACACTGGACAAGATTTTCCTGTGTATCCTGTATTCCTGCTTTAAAGTCTCAAGTTGTACATACAACACCTCCTTATAAATATTCCCTTTGCTCTTCTAGGGGGAAAAAAAACCTTAGGAAGGACTAAACAGTACCTTCTTCAGCTGGGCAACTACCGCAGCAATAGCCTCTGCTTTTTCTGTAAAAATCTGTTGTTTTTTTTTTTTTAATATTTTTACCTGCTTGGCTTGTAAATTCAATATTGTTAGTCGAGATCCTTAGCAAATGTAAATTAGTGTAATCTACTGCAGCCAGTGGAGCTCTGCCAGTTTTCAACCAGCTGAGTATTTTGGCATCTTGAGTCCAAGGCTTCCTGCCTTGTTGAAGCAATCATTGCATTACTGTAATGGGGATATTACATTGGTATTACATCCAAGTTGGAGTTCTCCCAGATCTCACCTAAACTCATAGTAATGTCCAAAAAAGCAGGATTTAAATATGTGCTTTAAATCTATTTCTGGAAGACTATTTTGAGACCATTTCCAGAGAGTATCACAGAAGCAGGGAATGTGCTGACTTGGAAGGGACCCACAGGGATCATGGAGTGCAGCTCCTGGACCTGTGCAGGACACCCCAATCCCACCGTGTTGTTTGGGCACCACAACAAACAGCTCTGGCCTGCCCCTCCCTCTCCTTGTTTCCTCTACTCCAGTTATACTGCTCTGCCTGGTTAAGGCTATGCATAAGAGTAGCCTCAACGTAAAACTCTTAATTTTAATGCCATCCAAACTTTCTTTTGCAATTTTTCTTACTACAGCCATTACATTGCTGTCATCATTGCTAACAAAAGGTGTATGAAATGTGCATCAGCACAAACACAGTCATATTTTCAGAGGAAGTATAACAAATGAACTAATTAACTCACAAATATTTTGTCTTTTTAAAACCTATGTGGAATATTCATTAATACATTATTGTGTATTCTCATTGTACAGGTATTTTCAAAAGTTGTGATTAATGGGAGTTACAATGGTTTACAATGGCTACATTATGTATGCAAAAGCAAGAGAAAGACTGGCTAGTCACCAGGGCAACATTGTGATTCCAAATCACTGTAAGAAAATTGTCAATGAACAAAGAAAAGGGAATCCTCTTCTGAGGAGATTCTTCTCCTTAAATATGATCCCATGAAATTTAGTACATGTTGAATGCAAACATCTTAAATACAAAAAATACTTTCCCTAGTTATCTATGTCCACACTGCAGAATAAATTAGACTTTTACTAAGGTACTGATCTCAATAGGACAGCTACCCACTTAACACATACCTCACCTGACATTAATGGTCATCTACATTTTAATTTTTTTTTTTTATTCCTTTGTAAGTACATATTACACTCTGAGTGTTACATTCCTTCTGGTCAAAAGCTCTCCCAGTCTAAAATCAAAATAATTGAGAATTAAGGTAGTACTCCTATCCCTCATGGTCATAAAAAATATATTTTGCAGTTCTCCAGAAGGGACCATTGTACAGTGTAATTCCCTGCAGCACAAAGACTCCCAGACACCCAAGGAACATCCAAGCACAAACAGCACTGATGAACCCTGAGATACTTTCAGCAAGTTATGACAGCAGCTAATTGAAAAAGCCCTGGTTTATGTTCATTCACTCTAGGTGAGAACATATTAATTGTGCTACTTTGAGAACCATCTTAGTCACTTCAGAGATCTTGGTAGAAGACTTAATTGCACAAAGCAGACACAGATATTTACTTCAGCTGAATCAGTGGGAATTCTTCCCGAGTCCAGGGAAAGATTGACCAGGCTGTGAAATGGTTATAATCTGTTACATGTTCTTGCTAAGAGCTTTAACCTCACACTTGGCCAAATTAAAATCCATTTGCCCTAGAACAAGGGAATACCTTTCTCCCACCAATATGATTATTACAGCTCTTGACAGAAAGTCATGTTTGCTATTTTATAATAGGACCAATTAGCTTCTTCTTTTTATATTATTAATTCTGCTTTCAGAGAGAGAAGAGGCAGAAAACCCAAACAAATTATTTCTTTTATCAAGTTTACATGAAGACTACAGGTTTGGTCCAAACAGTTCTGGAGTTGGAAGATGAAACACATCACAAAGAAAGTTGAAAATTCAATCTGACTGTAAGCATTTTTAAATCTTGAGCAACTGAAGGCAAGTTCTATGAATAAAAGCAACAAGCACACAGGCATGCTGTTTTTCATGTCTTGTAGTCTCCATTTTTCCAAGATAGTGGCTCATTTTAGAAGAGATCTAACTAAATGTTAATAGGCAGTGAGCAGGAAAAAAAAAAAGAAAAAAAGGACATAATTCAGAAATGGGAAAGTGACAATAGCCTGTAAACAAGAAGAGAGTGGGAGACTGCATGGCTTAAACCTTGCAGGCCTTTGCATTTTCCCTTGCAGCCAAGAGAGCTAATTAAAAGCTCATGTCTAGAAAAGGCATTGTGCCACTTAGGTCAGGCACATGGCTTTGATATAGTGGGATATTTTACATGGAAACATCCTCCTTTCATGCCTTTAATCCTAGGATTACAAGCACATATTGACCATCTTGTGAATATCCTCTGAGATAGCATTATTTGCTTGAAATCTATTGTAAACTCTAGCTTTTCAAAAGAAACTTACCTATAGTATTCACACACTGATGTTTTTGGTTTTATCCACATGAATGTCACTGTAGCACTGCAGATTATTAGGCTTGCCCAACAGTTTTCATTATAAGACTGTTTAGCAGCTTGTAAATTTGCCAAATATTAACTACATAAACTAACATTTTCCTCAGGGGAAAAAAAGAATGACAACACCAACCTCTTGGCTTTTCATTATCTATTTTACTATGTGGCCCTTGCACAGGAAGGCATAGCAAAATGGCTGAGACATTAACTCATTGTTTTGCTCCAGTTAGAAATCCTGCGTACTCATTTTCTTATTACCTGTTCATTGTAGATTAAAACCTCAATGCTGTATATTTAAAGATATATTTTAGTCTTTACTGTTAAAAAAATTTTAGCCTGAAGAGGACCTGCAGATCACTGCAGATTTCATCAGCTAAATTGCTGAGAACACAGGTGTATTCCAACTCAGAGTACAGCACTCCTAGACAATGTCCCACCTCCTCTGCAGTTAAAGATCAGACTTGCTGTGGTCTCTCAGGTCTACACAGTGGGAGAAGGAGGAGAGGAAAACTGAATGAAGGACAAAGGGCAAGAGACTGAAATATGGAAACAGAAGATAACAGACTGGAAAACAGCAAGCAAAGAGTAAGGAGAGAAGAGACTGCAAGGGAAGGAGAAACAGAAAAATCATACAGGAGAAAACTACAGGTCTGGGACTGAGAATTAGTGATGGAGGGAAATGTGAGAAAGGGAATTGAAATTCCTGCGGAAGAGAAGACACGAGAATATTGTGACAGGCTGGCCACACACACCTGGACAGATGTTTTGGAAATGCTAAGAAAAACAAAAGAGTTCAGAGAGGTGCCAATCTGGAAAGAGGTGAGGAGACAGATCCTAAAACAGACAAGAAACAAGTGTAAAACAGAAAGACAGACTGGCCAAGCAGCAAAGGCAGGAACTGAGACAGAAACATAGCACAGACTGAGGAGAAGTATAAGACAGCCAAGCAACACAGCAGAAAAGGAATGGAAAGCTGAATGGTGAATCAGCAGTAAGAGGCTGAATGGTAGGGAAAAAAGAGACACAGCAAGTGCAGAATAGACCAGATCACACCTAAATTAGATAAGCAAAAAAGGACTTGTAGCAGAAACTCCCCACCAGAACCTGGAGACTGATGATTTGCAAGTGTTGTTGCTCTCTGTCAGCAGATATGTGTGAAATCCATTTACAAATCTCCAGTGAGTGTTCCATGCTTCCTTACATCTCCTCAGGAAGCTCAAGTGCTAGAAACATTGGAAACCCATGTTTGTATGAATCTGATGATTTTTGTCAGGATTTCAAGATTTTGCTTTCAGTTTGTTTAGGGCTTTTAAAGATTGAAATGTGCATCTAAAGCACCTGTCTTAAATTGTGCTGTAATATGATGCAGTCAAATACTAAGAAAGGCCAGAAGTGAAATAAACCCTGCAATCTTCGTTTATGTTCATCATGCATGCAGTGACACAGCCTCTCCTTTTTTAAGACAGTGGTGATCTCATCTGAGCTAATGGACATCTGAGCTAATCATCTAACCTCCTCTTATAGCCAGTAAAGACAAAATGTCCTTCTGGGACAGGATACACACAAGACACGAATGTCTGGGCAAAAGTTCATTAAGGTCTAAGGAATACATTAATATACAATGTTAAATCTGACAACTTCACACAGGATTTTTTCTGTGTGTTTCTTAATGGCTTCAAAAGCTCTGATATCTACTTCATGGATCATTTGGGATCATTTTCTGCAAACCAAATCTCAAGGTTTCACATTCAGTTCCCCAGCACCAGGGGTTTTTGCTGGCAAACAATAAATCAGTTTCCTGATGCAGCAGCAGAATTTCCCTCACCTCAATCAGACATCCATCGGTTCAAAGAAAGAGCCATAGCACTGGTGAAGGGATAGGGAGAGGGAAATGTATGATCCCATGGCTGTATACTGGATTGTGATGTATACACACAAAAATGTATAGGCAATGTAATTCTGACAAGTTCTTAATTGTGCCTGCATTTTTCTGCAACGTTACATGTGTTGTCACCATCTATGAATAGGATAATAACACAAAAAATCTCAATGAGAGATTTATAAATTCTTCTCTAAAACAAACCTGGTGTTAAATTTGAACAGCTGAATAAAAGTAGTTTTCATTCTCATCTATGTTTCTGCTACCCAAAAGCTGCCTTATTTCAGGAAATATGTGTCAGAAAAACAAGTTATCTCATTAATAGAGAGCAGAATTCTCCACCACTGTGAATGGTTGCTTCCTGGATACCGTATTTGACAAACACAGAACATAAAAGTCCTTGCTTCAGGTGGAAGTGTGGCAACAATGGCAAGCCTTATGTCTGATACTGCAAAGCTGATTAAATATTATCAGTGAGGAAGTGCTGCAACACTGAGAGTGATTTGATGGATGTGTGTTCTTCATTTCTCTCTCAGTAAGCACTGCAGAGTTTAATCCCTCAAAATTGCTTTTGTATGTTGGGAAGAAATGATTGTAAAGCCTAGAAGATGCAAGCCCTTCGTTTCACTTTCTAGTGCCAGCAGTCTAGGACACCTCCTCTTACATCAGCAAGCCGGTCCACTCCGCTCGCGGTTCGCGCCAGCGTCACGAGATCTTCTTGCATCTTATCCACCCATGCTTTTATCCTGCAGAAAACAAAAAACAAAACAGAGGCATCCTATCAGATCACTGACAAGTGGAAATGGCATACAAGCATATAGCACAGAAAAGGGAAAAAATGAAAGGGATAAAGTTGAATACCAAACACAAAAGACTTGTCTTTGAGGTTTTTCTTCTACCCAGCCTTGTTGACCTGAATCTGTTCATACAGTTGTCTCTTTCTCTTCACACAGTTGTCTGTGGTGGCCACCATGCTATGCCACCTGTAAACCCAAGAGTGCCATCGTATCTCTGTAGCCAAGCTGCAGCAAAGATCCCCACAACAGAGCTGGCACACGACCTGCCAGGACAACCTGCCTGCCCTGCAGCTCACTCCCAGCAATGCCTCTCCTGAGTGCCCCAAGATCCTTCTCCCAACAGATAATGCAGGCAGAGGAAAAACAGCAGATGGAAGCAGGTTTGCAAACCACACTAGATTTTCTGGCCTGTAGCCTCTCTTCAAGGAAGCAACAGCAGGACAGGCACCAGTGGCCACGAGCTGTTTTGGAAAGGCATGTTTGCTCCTGGCTGCTGTCACCAGGGAACAAGTGATTTGCTGCTGTGCCTGCTCTGCTCCCTGTGCCCAATAAACCTGACTCTCTGGAAAAGCATTGGATCCAACACAGTTTCTGTGCCATGTCACGTTCTGTGGCAGGAAAGGAGCCATGGTGAACGTTTATTCCAGCAAGATCCATGTTCAGAAGAAGGTTGTCTTGCTTGCCTGGCCAGAAAGTTTCTCATCTCTCACATTATCCCTAACATTATGCCAGTTTTCTGCTCTGAAACCTAGAACATATTAAGCCATTTTCCAGTCTTAATCTCATACCTCAGGGATAACAACTTAATTCATTAATAAAGACAGGAAAAAGGGAGATTCCATTTTTGCCTCAAAATGGAAAATTTGGAAGACTAAGATGGAAGATGGAAGACTGGTTTTACTCCTTTCCTTGGCTTTAATGAATACATTTTCTGCTAATCCACAACCAATATCTTCAAACAGTACCATCTCTGTTATGGTTGCAAATTGACTATTTTTATCAAAGTACCCTTCCTCATGCTTCCTTCACACATGAAAATCACATTTAAATTGACTATGGCAATTGATTCCGTTGTTGGTATAGTGCTCCCAAACCTTCCCTTCAACACTTTGCTTTCCAAAAATTGAAATAAAATAAAATAATTTCCTGGGTAAAGTCTCCACAAAGCCCTGTATTATATAAACATTTAGTTCTGTGTAGAAATTAGTTTATTTAAAACCACGGTGCATTATGTTTATCATATATTTAAGATCATCATTTGTATCTGTGCAAAGTGTATTGACTCAAAAGCACAAGTATGAGCACAAACAAGAAAATGCTATCATTTTCCATTTTTCAATGATTTCCGTTTTTCTGTGCGAAAGAATGAGGTATATGAAAGGTGAAAAAGTGAAACCCATTACCCAAAAGTGTTTTCAAAAACATAAAATAAATAATTGAACACCCTGAGATTTTTTTTATGATCCATTTCAGCTATAAAAATTGTGGGTGCTATTTCTAACAGGAGTCGATAGAAAAAATCAGGGAGGATTGCTTTTTAAATTGACTTTTTCCATTTCCCACTGCTTTATATTTTTACTGGATATATTCCTCTCTGTCTTTAAACAGGAGGAATTGTGAAAATATATCTTAGTTAACCAGTTAGCTAGTTAGTTACTTAAATTTGAAATTTCGGAAGAAGCTACCCTTAAAACCAGTAATTACTTACTATTACCTGTAAATGAAATATGAATTATATTTTCTCTAACATGAAAAAATATTGATTTTTTCCAATAAATACTTCTTATATATTGTCTAGAACTCCTGCCTCCACACAATTAGCCCACATCTTGCCTTTTGAAATCAGTCTCCATAACTAGTTTTTGTTTTATTTTTGGGTTGGTTTGGTTTTGTTTTAACCTGTGTTTGAGCTGGGGTTCTGCTTCAATGTCAGCAGGAAAAGTCATGTCCAGAGCTGACTCACTCTCCCCTCAGCCAGGTGAGCTGAACCTATACTCCACAGATCTTCTAGGTGAGCTCTGGACAACTTTGACTCCTAATCCAAGTTCTCCAGTTTGACTTTTAGTCAGGTCAGGGTAGAGAGTATCAGTCTCTCAACTGGAATAGAGGAAGTACACCTACTTCCTAACTTAATGGCAATCTCCCTCTCCAACTGTAATTACAAAGTAAATAATAAGGCTTCTTCCAATATACTCACTATATATTTAGCTTAAGATGATTTTCTGGCATATTGGAGTTAGCCTGTTAGACCTTCTGTAGTGAAAACTGTCCTTTTTTTGCTTTCCTGTACATCAGGGTGCAACATCATCACAGAATTATGGAATCATAGAATAGCTTGGGTTGGAAGGGACCTTTAAAGGTCATCCAGTCCAATCCCCCCTGCAATGAGCAAGGTCATCTTCAACCAGCTCAAGTTGTTCAGATGGCAAAAAGCAATAAAATCAGAAGTGATGAGCTAGATTACTGTCAGAAGCACAAATGATAAAATTGCATTCTTTCACTTTGAGAAAGCTCAATATAATTCCTCTTGCTTTTCCACAAGAATTTGAATATGATTAGTAGTATTTATAAAGTCATATAAAGTTTATAATGCCAGAATTTCTGCATCTCAATTTCCTACCTTGCTACCAGACCAAAGTATAAATTTGAGATATTTCATGCTCCACATAGGATTTTTTCTCAGACATGGACATACTCACATTCTATAACTAGCACAAGAAAATTTCATAGACTGTATTATTTTTTTTTTTAATCAAGGACTCACATTATCTCATTGTGGTTTTGGGGTTTTTTTGTTTGTTTTTGTTTTTGTTTTTGTTTTAAGTGTGTCTTTAAAGAAAATAAACTAGAGCCTTTAGGCGCTGAAATGCTTGTCTGGTGCTCCTTTTAACTCAAGCTTGCAGTGCAATATCTGTCTGACAGCTGCTCATGGTCAGAGTTTATTTAACAATTGGAAAGCTGTCACAGCAAATGGGAGCTCCCATGACTTAAAGAAGCAGCAGTCATTTTTTTTCTGCAAAGGGCACCAACAGAAAGCCTGTACAAAAGGCTGCTTTGTTCCTACCATTATTAGTTTGGCACAAACATTGCAATGGATGTCCTATTGAAAGGTGATTATGTTCTGCAGGACAATTCACTGCAACCCCCTTCTCCCACACACGGTTTGTGCCTGTATGAAGCAGTGATGAGACAAAAGGAGTGTGCACATGCCTTCCCACAGCAGCTTCCAAGTGATCTCAATGATGGAGGGAGTTGTCTGATTAAAGACAGCCAGATGGGTCATTTCCTGAGGGATTGGAAGGTGCAACCCTGCTCCTGTCACCTGGGCTGTGATCAGACTGATGATAAAATAGCCAAAACAGTAAAGAGCCATCCATCCACATTACATGATCAGCCAACCTAGTGAAACAGCTGTTTTGGCAGCACAGGAAGATATTGTTTTCTTTCCTTTCTTATTGTATTTTTTTCTCATTTTTTTTAAAGCAGGACAGTTCTATTTGCTGAAGTCAAAGGATTTTCACAGGTCCACCCCTAGCCACATTCCAGGCAGAACTAAATATAGCAGGTGCTAGACTAAAAAAATCTTTCTTTAATTTCATTAAAACCTATTTTTATATTAAACCTGTACTTGCAGAACAGAGCACTGCTCAATTACAAGGGTAAGAGAAACCAAGATGTCTTCATCCAGAGTAACCTGTCTATAACCTTTTTTTTTTTTTCCCTGTTGAAACTGATGCAGTATTTTTCTGCTGACTTCAAGGAAAGTAGATTCATGTAATGATATGCCACATCTTTGTAGATCACTCACACTAATTTAAGGTCCATTAGCTGACTTCTGCTTGGATAATGTATTATAGTCTAAAGAGGCAAGGATAAACCTTAACTCTGACAATCAAAGTCACTGGGTATGTTGGCGATCCACATCCAGTTCTCTCCAGTTAAGATTAAATTCACCTCAAGTTTCTTTATAGTTCTTGTATATAAAAATAGCAACAATTGAAGTAATGAGAGCTGTCAGTAGTGAGAGGAAGAAATGTTTTCAAAATAGGGCAATATTTCTCTGATTATCAGAAAGGAAAAAAAATACATAACATACTGCTCCTGATTCAATTGAAAAGTGGTATTTGGAAAATGAAGATAAATGAGATTAGTTTTGGAAACTGAGAGATTAAGCCTTGCTATATTTTTTCAGGCTAACCCCACTTTATTTTCTTGCTCGGAAAAAATCTTCACTTTCAAGTTTAAATGTTTTTTAGAAGATTTGCTGTCAGTGAAGGAGGGGGGAAAGGCTACAAAATTATCATAGCAGCAGGCTTCACAACCATTCTTTGTCACTCTTAGGCAACACCAAAGGGCAAAGAGAAATTTTTATAGTAATTTATAGAAGGCATGTGAAAGGAAGTCAAAATAGAATTACTAACCTTCTACCCAGAAATTACCCATGTTGCTGCATTTACACCTCTCACTGCACAACTAGTGATTTTAAATACCACTATTTTTTTTTCACTAGCTAAGCTGACAGCACTCATCTTTTAGGTATGAGGACAAATGGATAGATTTATAGACAACCAGACTTTTGAAGGAGAAATAAGGGCAAGTTTTGTGAAATACGGAAGAAATCTTCATAACATACCAAAATTCCACTGATTCTAAAACAGAATGAAAGGGGCTAGATATGAAGAAACTGATGCAAAGATCACTAAAATCCCACTGTTATCAGATCAGCCTCTCAAATGTCCAGTCTGTCTTCATAGCCAGAAAATGAATAAAAGAGGGTTATGTAATTTAGATGTGACATAAAAACACATGAAGGCAAAATATTACATCTAAAGTTTTGTGAATTTTCCAGATCTCATTACAGTGTTTGTAATAGTCCAGTCAGATTCCATAGAGGGGATTTGATTTCATCATCCAAAGACAGCCTCATCTCATTCTATGACTTCTATGGTTATGAACACTTCAGGGTGATGTAGAGTCCTCCAATACTCCCTTTTCTGTTGTTTGAAAATTTGCTAATGTGCTATTTGAGGGTACTTATAACTATAAAGTGTAAGTACTCTGCATAGTGAGTAATAGTTTGAAATGAAGGTAAGGATTCAGAAATTTAAGTGAAAAGAGGTGTGTTCTGCAAGTGTTGAAGACCCCCTTTTTTATTCCAATGCAATAATGATACAGGAATATATATCAGCTGCTAACTATCTGTTAAAAATATATCACACAATTTTGTATAAATGTTTGGAAGAATGTTTGTGTAATAAAAGCAAAGCAAAGATTAATTCATGATATTTGACTACGCTGTAAGGAAAACATAAAAGCTTTGTGATCTCTGAGCATAAAAATGGATGCACAAAATGTTTTACATCTTCTGTTCCACAGGCAAAGACATTTCCTTTGTTGGCAAGAAGAAAAATTAGTACTTTGTTTCTTTGCCCTCTTTGACCATCTTATCTTCCCAAATGTGACAAGCTGCTGGCCATGTAGTCTGCAAGGACCTTCCAGAGATAAGATAGACCAAATGGTCAAAGTCAGATGGCCCCTTCTCTTCTTTCCTGTTTTCAAAGTGTAAAACCCTTGTTTGGAATCGTTTTTTTTTACATTTCTCAAATGGAAACATTTGGGAAGCAAGACATAAATTCTCTGTCATATCTGTCATTCTGTAAACAGAAAACATCAATGTAGACAGAAATCTCTTCAGGATACATTTGATTCTTAGTAGCAGACATCCTAATGTTCAGACTTGGGGGTTTAAGCTTTTAGTTTATGTGGTTAGGCCATCCAGTCACAGAAAGTACATTATTTTTCCGTTTTTTCCCCCAAACACTCCTTCTCCATATGACGTAGTTCATCTACATCATAGTCTTCACAGAACAAGCTCTCAGGAGCATTCACAAATGACTGCTCTACCAACTGTTTTTTCAAGGACTCCCCCTGTACCACAGATAAATTGGGAACAACAAATCCAGAGATGCAGCATTGGTACAGACAGAAGGAGAAGGAATGTCCCTTTGACAGGGCTAGAAGCTCAGGATATTTAAGTTCCACCACTGACTTCCATGAGAAAGTCAGTGGCAAGTCAATTTTTCATGGCACGTGAAGGGCAGATCCATTGCATATCCTTTTCTATGTATTATTTTTGAGAAAAAAACTGCTTTGAGAAGAATACTGAGTCCCAGTGGCAGGTTCCAAGATGGAAATTGTCAATTGTGAATGGCACTATGAGCTGGTAAGCCTTTGCCCCATTGCCCAGAGAAGCAGAAACCTTTCTCCATTCTCACCCAGGACTTTAAGGCCAAACTAACTCCTCCACCCCAACTTCTCTTTTGGAGCACAGCCTGAATGCCTGTTTTGCTCTCACCTTCCAACAAAACCTTGCCTAAATACCTCCATCAGAAGGCTTCACAGATGGATCTGGGAAGAGCCCCCTCTGACCCAGGGGCTGGACCCACTGACTGCTGCTCATTCTCACTGAAATAACCTCTCCTCATATTTCAACTCTTCATCTGTAACATCACTTTACATTTTAACAAGTGTGTAGCAGATTCTTCAAAGCATGCAGATATTAAGCAGAAATGATCAAGTAATCCCTTCAATACGGTGTCCACTATCAAGAGCATGGACCTATTATTTCATAACCTTGTTCAGTATGAGCCAAGTGCCTAAAAGGTATTTAACTACATGTGTTCATAATTATAGTTTCTGCTTCACAAATATTTCCCTTTACTTTGCCAAAAGTGTTCTTTTACAGTCTAAAGCTTCCTAGCAAATAACACGAAAAATATCCTCTCATGAAAATTACAGTTGCACAAAATATCATTTAATAATTTAAACTCAATCTTTAATGCAAGCCTGACACAGTCAGCTGCAAAATTGCTATAAGCTGTAAAAAGGACTCCTTAAAAATGATTATGTTTTAATTATCAAAGATTATACTGCTAAAATAGTTCAACAGAGAAGACATAACAAATTTTCAGCTCAAATGACTGCCAGTAGAGCTCAGATATGTTTCATTAAAGGCTTTTACAAGATATACATCTAGTACCATTTATTGCTTACCGTTGAAAAATCAAACTTTCCAAATCTAGGTACCGTTTTTGTGACTGAGAAATATAAATTCAGAATCAAGACTCCCTAACTTGCTTCTAATCTGTACCAGATTAAAAGCAATCATTCAAATTTCAGTGGTCTAACATATGGCCAAGGATATAGATCTCACAGAGGAGAAGGCATTGCTGGAGACACCTGGATGCATTTGCACCCACCAGAGATCTCCTAAAGGATCAGTTAATATGCCTCTCATTGTCTCTGCTTCACCAGTGCAACTGGACACTCTTTAATGCAATCTGGTCTCAGTTAAATTTCTCCAGTGAAAACACAGATATTCCACTAAAATTATACATGCAATGTGGTAAGAAGGAGAATGAAATTGAGTCTTACATACATCAGTGCAGTTATTCCAGTACTTCAACAATGGAACCTGGATTAGGAGCTAGTCTTTATGCAAATTAAGATGTAAATGCTGCTATTTTTGATGGTTCTGTATTATATGGCAAATCTGTTAATAGCATAATGACTTCAGAGAATAAAAAAGCACGTCTTTAAAATGATTGCAAAATAAATCTTCAATTGTAATGGAATTTTGCAAAGTGCTTAGCAGCACAATTTTGCTAAGACATTTCAGGCAAACAATAACTTTATCAGTTGTGTTTAACATATCACACTCATACTTAAACCATAATTTATATTGAAATTACTTCTTCCCCACACTAATAAGCATTACATTTTAACACCAGAAAAAAAAAAGGCTATTAAAATAGGATACATTGGATACCAGTAAAGAAGAGATTAAAGGAAAAAAACAAAACTGAAATTCATACAAACCAGGAAGATATTCATAATCACGTATGTGCTTCAATTCAACTGAGTATTTCACCTAAGCCACCCAACTTATGCCCTAACTACTTCAGTATCTTGTTTTCACACATATTTAATGCAGAAGCTGCACATATGGACTGGACTTGTCTGTTCTTCATACTGAATAAATTGTACAGGCCACCCCAGTAAGACACATACATTTATCTCCTTCAAGCATGCAGTTAGTTTGATCTGCTGTTTTGGGTTTAAGTTATACTTACAGGAAAGCCAAGATAAGCTCTGAGAGAAATGACCCCATGTTCACCTCATTATGTCACCACCTACACTTCTGAGGAACTGAACAGCAAAGCTTCCCTTGATGCAACACATGGATGCAGTCTTCAATCAGTGTTTCTCACTGACTTTCAGGGAATTGAGGTATAAATCAGCACTCTTATTAAAAATCAAGTTTGTTTGTTTGTTTGTTTTTAATTTTGGGGGAGTTTTAGCAGGAAAAAAATAGTATTTAAGTATTTTGCCTCTCACGGAATATATTAGACAAGTGCAACTAAGGCAGTGACAGCATCATCAGGGAGCTGAGTTACTCATTTCTCTATTTTTATCTGATTGTCTGATGCAGGTTTTGCTGTAGCAGCAGAAGCCCAGCACCCAGGACTGCCACTGGCACCAGCAAAACCCTGAAGTTCCCAGCCTGTGCTTTGCTGCAGCAAGGTACAGGAGCAGGTGATTAATTCCCCCTATGCAAGTCACACTATGCACAGAATTGAAGGATGCTGCAGAATTGGGAGGCTGCACTCAGATCCTGGACAGCAAGTCTATATTTTCTGAGTTTGCCACTTGCCTTAATGTAAAAGCTAAAAGTAAAAGTTAAGAAAAGCTTAAAGACAATCAGGTGTTTATGTGCTCTGAAAGATAGGCAGTGATTGTATACGGAGAATCTTCCTTAAAAGTTTGTGTGATGTTGTTATAAGTACTAAAAAGATACATTATTTAATATGAAATTCATACTGAGAATATTCTATGGTCATTTAAGCACTAAAAAAAGAAACAAAGGGTTATAAAAAAAGTGTAGGGGTATTTTACACAAAAATGAGCTGTTTGCTACCAAGCTTCAAATTTTAGAATTGCCTTTCAAATGCATTTTTTTGTGATGTTGATCCCCCTTGTTTAATAACGTCAAGGCTTCATAAACAAAACATCTATTACATCAGACATCAGAATGTCACCTTATGATAAACCTATGTCGTCTAAGAAAAAAACCCACCTGACTCCAAATATACACCAGCAACAAAAAGCCACTCTTCTTCTAATTTATTAAATTATTTTAAATTATTAAATACTTTAAAAGCAATTATTGTTGTACAGTGTACCCCAAAGCATATTACTTGAAAGCTGCACATCCAAATTAATCAGCTGTTTCATTTGTAAATATATTCTTTCTTTCAAAGCCTGACTTCCAATGTGCAAAGCTGTTACCACCCTAATGTGTTACTGCTGTGGCACATGTACTAATAGCATCTAGAGTAATGAAGAGACTTTTTTTTTGAAAGACCTAAATTGACTCCATATTCTGAAAGATACACACAATCTGCATTCAGAGCTGCCATTTAAAAAAAAAAAAGTAAAATATCACGACAGAAGATGCAAAGCAGAAATTATTGCACAGGCAAAAGAATGGCACAGAATATTAAGTTCCTACAGAAATTAACATCAAAATTAGCATAGCCACACTGTCTTTAAATTCTTTCCATTTCACAAAGTCATGCTGAATTACACGGAGTTTTTGCTAAAGGCGCAGCTGGCACGTCGTTGTTCCTGGGATGCAGATGCATGGTAATGGCTGTGTGAAAAGGATAACAGTATATGAGAAATAAACAATGCATTCTTTTCCTCCTTTTCAAGAGGTTGTCAGTGTGTTCCCCCCATACACACTGTACTTTGCTGTCTTGAAAACAGGAGGTCAGGACACTTGGTCACAGGATGAGGACAATGCCTGCACAGGCTGGTGCAGGAGAACCTTAGATGAATTGAATCCATGGTTTCTCCAGTGTGTTAGAGCAGCTGTGTATCAGAAGTGTTAGAATACTGTAAACTACCAGAAAATTTCAATGCAGTTACCCTGTAAAGAAACAGCAATGACCATTTCAGTCTTCTGCTTTAGAAAATTAACCTTTAGAAATGGCTGGTGTTAGGAATTGCAGGCCAGTTCAGTCATAAACAACTGTGCAGGTCTTATATTTCTGCTGTAATCCTCTATTTGTGATATACAGTACTTTTCTTAAATCTGAAGAAACTGGAGATTTGAAGGATAGTGTTTAATGGCATTATTTGAGCAATGTGAAAACCTTGGCTTCATTCTTTTTCTTTTAAAGAACTCATAGATAGCTCATGGATTACTTACATAAACTTCAGAAAAATAAGAGTTCACATTCACGATGTTTGGGTTTCACTTTTGAAAGGCTATTTGAAGAGACTGAAAGTGTTTGATTCAGAAAGCTCAGGCACAGAAACGGTTTCCAACTGTGCACACGGGGCTAAAGGGCTGTGAGGGTCACTTCACAGTGAAGCTGAACAAGAATGACACTAAATGTAATTCAGCTCTAAAACAATTCCTTCTCAAAGGGGCTTCGCTCTCCTTTCTCAGGCGGGGGTAAATGCTTGAAGGTCAGGAGGCCACAGTGCTCGTCAGTGCATTCAACGCACATTAAAAAGACAGGCTATTAAGGAAAGGTCTCTGACATTTACTTGGGAGCCAACCCTCCCCTCTTCCAGTTGTCCCCTTCCCCAACACGTTCTCTAATTAAGCATCAATACAATGCAATATAATTGATGCAGTAGTCATGACTGGGAATTGCCCATCCTCCTATCAAACCAGAGTGTACAGAAAAGGCCGTGTTTGAAATGGGTGAACTTAATTGCCCGATGGTCCCCAAGAGGGTTGTACAAACAGATCAAGACATCACACACACACAAATGATCTCAGCTGTGACACAAGCTTTTTGTCACTCCCTCATCCATCTTTGCTTACTAGGGATAATGGTGGCTGGATTCGACACCGGACAATTTAATAAAGAAGAGCATTGAATGTGTTTCAAATGAAGCATCCCAGAATGCAGGATTTAGTGACATTTTGATTAAAGGTCCATACATAACAAAGGCTTTTCATGAGGCAGCTGCTTAAAAGACAATCTATTTGAGCAAAACCAGAGCAGGGTAGCTGGTATCCCTTGGCAATTTACTGTGAAACATTTGTTTGCTTCACAACGATCTGGTTCACAATCACTGTGCTTGCATGGTTGGTTGATTACATCAGTATCTCTAGCAGTCATTACACAAAGCAAAGGAAAAAAAGTCAACTGCTAAAGTAATGCCCATTTGTGTTACACAAAACAGACAAGTCAGGAAGGTGCTTTCCTTATTCTTTTCCAGAACCTTGTTCTCTGTTTCCAATTCCCAGTAAAAAGCACTGGGGTTTTAAGTTTCAGAGTAATAAACAGTATTTAATTAAGAAAAGTGTTAATCCAGAGCAGTGGTGTTAGCTGTTCTGAAGGAAGTGCACTACCAACAATTTAGTAACCAATTACAGATTCACTGCTAGGAAGGAAGGAAGGAAGGAAGGAAGGAAGGAAGGAAGGAAGGAAGGAAGGAAGGAAGGAAGGAAGGAAGGAAGGAAGGAAGGAAGGAAGGAAGGGGGATATAAAGCTTTACAAATAGAAGCAAAAACAGTAATTTGAAGCTGATCATGCAAAGAACACAGGCCTCCACCACAGGCTGCCTCTCCCATGCTGCAATCTGTACTGTGACAAGTAAAGAGACACCTTGGATCCAGCCTCGGTTATCAGAAGTAGCTACAGAATATTTAAAAGACACAGATACCAAGTGTTCAGGCAACAGAAAAGAAGAAAATAAGAATGAGCTTGACAAGAAGGGAAAATGTCAACTCTGGGGGGTCATGCTGCATTTATTGAGGCCTGGCTGGGTGTCGGTAAGAAGGGAGTAATAGATGGCAGGGAGAGAAAGTGGGAATGAAGGGACAGCTGTTATATTACAAAAGCACCAACTAAAAGATTGAATTGCTTAATTTAGATAGACCTCTGTGAACAAGTGCATTTCATTTTTTTTTTATTTTATTTATAAAATGCTACCCTAGGCAGTTTCCAAATTGCTTAGTGCAAAAGCTGTCGATATCATTAGAGGAAGATGAAGGAATCTTTTAAGCTAGGTGCAGTTTCTGTATTTCTCTTTGTTGTCAGGACTGCAATACAATTTTGCTGTGGCAACATACAAGATTCCAAGGATACACTGAATGCCTCAAGAGCTCTGAATATGTAACATTCTCCAGATGGGAGGGAAGGCAAAAACTTCTGTACAACTGTGTTCACCATGAAGATAGCTCTGAAACAGCAGAGCCCTCCATTTCTTTGCCAGACACTCTTTCACAGTGTCACAATCTGTACAGTTACCTTCTCCATAAGCATATTTCTCATCATTTTCTTTTTACTTTTCTCTGCATCTGACATGTTAGGCTAGCATTTTCTATATCAAAGTTCTTTCTTACCTCTTCCATTACATGTATGTTAAAATAAAATTCACAGCATGGTAAGGTGTGTGCCATTTGCTTATTTCAAAACACTCTCTCACACAGAGGTATTTTTCATTAATTTGTAGTACCTGAACATCTTGCACAACATGTAACTCAAATAAAACTGCCTGCAACCACGCACTAACCCAATTAGCTGATTTTTGTCAAAGATTCTAGTTAGATTGCACAGAAATCACCAATCAGGTCTCAGATTCAAGGGGTTTGAAATGTAATTATGCTTACATGTAATTTTCAGAATATTTTTATTTTACCTTGACTTTAACTGGGTTATTTCAGAGAGCTGACAACGGCCCTTTAAGTATTAGCCCAGCTTCAGGAAATGCTAAAGGCAACCAATCCTCTCGATTTTACTGTCTGAAAGTTCAGGGGCAGTAACAGGCAGGTGCTTTGTGTGCAGACAAAGTATGCTAATCTGGCAAGAACTAAGAGTGGTTTGTTTGACTGATACACCTTTAGTTCTGTTACATGATTATAGATAGAGGCTGTATCTGTACTGTAACTTTACACAGTGCTTAGTGCCATGGAGCACAGCTGACATCTCTGAATGTTTCCCTAGTACAAGGTTGAGATATTATTCAGTGTCTAAAGAATCCGTGTACCCAACCTTCATCACATTAATGACAATTGAAGGGATGTTTGTGTGATCTACTTTAAATTCTTGCTATAGGTTTACTAAATTTCCTATTTAGAAGTTTCTCCCTCTTGCCATTGTGTGGGTAGGTCGAGTGCCTGAACTGGGCTTTCTGAGCTGTGCCTCAGGATTGTATCGGGGGTACACAATACAGGAGTTTTTACAAAAGCCTAAATCCTCATGGTTGTTTTGCACAAAAGCCCATTCCTACACTGAATTGTCGATCTGCCTCTCTCAACAAAATCCCCCTCTCAAATTCAAGTGAGAGTTTGAGAACAGGCCAGTCTGCCACATCCACATCCACCGGATCTGTGTGGCTACAGAAGAGGGTAAACAGAGACATCTGATCAGCTTCCACATGCAGAATGAGCACATCCTTTCTGTGTACTAGCAATCATGATTGCAGAAGGCTATCCTGAAAGCATTTTGAGATCAGCTGATGTTTAAAAGACCCTTAGCACAAAACAAAGTAGCACAATCAAAATTTTATCAATTTCTTCCCCTTTCTAAGCATGTTGCTGAAACATAACCTCTTTTCATTTAGAACAGAGTGCAGTGCTATGTGAGATCTGTTGCCTGCACTGCAATTGATGATACTTTAGATAAGAAGGATAAGATAGCTTTCAGTCTTACAAAGCTAACAGACCACTTTAATGAAAGTTTAGAATTTGTGTTTAATATTTCATCAACTTAATACTTTGATTTATGTAGGTTACTGTATGTCCTCAAAGGGAAAGAGGAGAGTACTTTCACAGAAGAGCATTTGGGGAGAAAAATGTTGACATTTCTAGTCAAGTTAAACTCCTAATTGTGTATAAATCTTTTATAGTTCTCCTGTTTCTCTGAATAAATTACTTTCACATTGCAACAACAAAATCAGACATTTATAAACCGTTGTTTATGATGAAAACTGATCATAAAACACAAGCTCCTCATCATTTCCAATAGAGAAACAGCACTAGTGTCAGGCATCGAGAGAAGCATTACTGCACACACAATACAGGTCTATTATCATGCTCTTCAACACTGTAGAAATCCTTTATTGAGACAGTTAATAGCAGTTCTTGATAAAATAAATGGAGGCAAAACATGAAAAGGCCAAAGAACAGAGTAATAGATTTCAGCACAGAAGTAATTAAATTCTTAGAGATGGTGTCATATTTGGATATCTGCACCCTAAGCAGTGTTAGCTGAGAAGAAAGGTCCATGTATACAAATTTTAATATTGCAATACAAAGGGTTTCTCCATACACACTCTCTTTTCATAGTATTCAACAATGAGATATTGAAAATGTGCTGTAAAAGTATCTGATGGCTATCAGCTTTCCTATGCAAGCAAGGTATTGGCAGCTCAGTTATCATACCCTTGACAATGCTGGATACAAAATAACCAAGTAGCATGTTCTGGACCAGCAAACTGTGAATCCTGTCACTATTCACTGTTATAGTGAGATTGCAGTATTCTCTCTTCTCCACTTCTGATGGGATACCCTGAAGTTGTCTCTTGCTCCACCTAAAATTATTTAATGCTTAGCAAACGCACATTTATGCCTTTGTTGACTTTTGCCATGTCCTTTCAAATGCCAATCCAAAAGGCACGTCAGTACAAGGAGTCACATCATCATTCACACAGTCCATTGGTTGCAGTCTGAGGAGGAAAGTGGGCAGATTGACTTTGTTCCCACAACAAAAAAAGTAAGTGACCTATGAAATGTGAAGTTGACCTTTTATTTGTTATCAGTCATCTGGACAAGTGAAAGGGACCACCCTCTTTGTTATGCTTATTGGCCTTTTGTCAACACTACAAGCTCCAAATAGGCATTTCCTGAAAGGCTAAACAAATTACATCTGACCTGCCAAATCATAAAGGAAGTCATGGCAGAACCATGAAAAGAATCACCATCCTGGTCATGGATTTAACTAGAATTTTGGGCAAATAAGTGCGAGCAGAAATATCTTAGTTCTGCAAACCCTTAACCTCTCCAATCCCCTGATATTCAGAGCAAAGCAGTAAGCAAAGGCATTCAGAACAGTTGTAACTCTCCACATCCACTCAAATCAGCACTCAGTTGATGCAGTAAAAGAGTTATCTTATGCTACATTATTTTACACTACATTTACTCTGGTATAAGTTGATTTGGTTTAACAACTTCCGCAGCAAGTGTGACATGGCGAGATCAAAAGCCAAGTCCTACTATTCCACTGTGAAAAACTGACATTAACCAACAAGTCATTTAAAATTTCGAAAGAAAATCAACAAACAGCTTTGTATGGGGCTATATTTAAATGATAAGCCATTATTTCTTTTTTCCAAAGCTACCTGATTCTGGATAAAACAAGATGCTCCCTGCTCCTTTCCAAGCTTGCCTCTCCCACAAGCACAGGACAACTCCAAGACAAACAATTCTCAGATTTCCCCATGCCACCTTCAGGCCAGAGAGTCTCATGGAGTTGTCCCAGCTAATTCTTCCAGAGCTGTGTCTACTTACACCTCCTCTAGGGAAATACCACTCCTTACACAGAAAATGTAACACTTGATTTCTCATAGAGAGCTTTCTTTATTCATGGCACCAGGCCAGAAAGCCTAAAAACTGAAGAAGTGTTGAGGTTAGCTATCTTGTAGCCTGATCTGAATAGTCCAAACTATGGCTCTACTTAACACAAAATGATGAAGTTCCTCATGCATGCTCATGCCCTGTCCCAACAGTTCTCAGCTTCTATCCTACAGATCCCACTTAGTTCATTGGTTTAGCCAAATGCTAAACACACTGCCAAGCTCCAATTACTAGCAAACAGCATGAGTTTCATTTGTGCTATGTGCTTTTATATTCCTTCTGAGATGTCTCTTGGTCCACACATCTCCTGCTAAAGGTGGTTTGTGTGACAGGGGGTTTGCGTGGACTTCTGTTAATCCTTTGATAGTCACTTCTCTGACCATGCACAGCCTACTCAATGGTTTAACTGCTTCATCAGCCACATACTCATGTTCCCATTACTTAGGAGACACTCATATGGTAGCCTTTGTATTTTTTAAGACTCATGTTACACTGTCTTAGCCTTAAGCAAAGAAAAAATGGATTATATGACAGGTTCCTTTCAGCCAAATCATATTGATCCAGTAAAAACCTTACTGCAAATAATTCCACTGTTTAAGGGCTTAAATTATAGGATTCTTTCACTGCACTCACTGAAGCCAATCTAAAGAGAGAAAAAAGGTAGGTAATACCAGCAGGTATTTCAGTAAGTTACTTTTATTTTTTAAAAAGTAATTTTGAAAATGTTACAGCAAAGTTACATATGTGCTCCAGGCAAAACTTGACCATTTTCATTCTCCCCAAAAATTCTTTAAACAAAGTGAAAGGAGGAAGATTAACAAAAAAAACCACTCAAACCTGGTAGTAGAGAAACACAAAAATGTTGTTGAAAACAAACATATAATTTCTCTGTTTTTTGTACTTTTTTCACATAGTTCTGTCTCCAAAAGATGGAAAGCTATAAAATACTTTCACCAACTTTTATTGGTTATCTACTGCCTTCACAATCACGAGTACTTCCATGATTCTATATAATCAATTACTTTAGGTAAACAGCCACTCTAAATAATGATACACATTAAAATGGCATCACTAAATAAGGAAGCATCTCAAGGAAAATCACAGCACATATCTAAAATGTTCAACATAGGCTGTTAGCAGTAAACAACCAGAATTCCTTGCAACAGAGTGAACACTTTACTGCACAAAGTAAAGGCATTCATAATATGGAGCTTGACGTGCTGGAAGCAACCAAACAACAATAATTGCAGCTTCTGTTTGGAATTCTTTTGGTGAATTTGGTGAGCTCCTGTTTCAACTGTGTGTTTTAAGATCAATTATAGTGATGGATATTTGCACTCAAGTGTTCATGTAGGACAGTGACCACTGAATGGATATAAGAATTCAGCAGACAGTGCTCATCACAAAACCATAGAACAGTTCTTACAGCCGTTCTTCAAAGGTTTTTTAAATGTAATGCAATTATATGCAGAAAAGTAATAAAACATTTCTAACTTTCAGTAGCAAAAAAAAAACTGCATAAGAAATGTTAGTATTTTCACAGTAGTTTTAAACAAATCTCTGAGTTCTTTAAATGGCTGCATATGTCTGTGTATGTATCTGTATATATACACATCTTTACATATAAACACAACTTTACACAGAAATCTTTTGCAATGATTCATGAATGTATCAAAGGATTAATTTCCAAAACATTTTAGCAATAACAGAAGAATGTAGTATTTACACATCTCAAATTCACAGTTGTTCTGGAAATTGTTTAGAAATAAATACAAATAGCTAATGGATATAGTTCCACTATTTCTCACTATCTGTTTTTAATAGAAGAGTTTTTTCTCTACTCTCATAAAAGGTACTTAGCAAACTCATGTCTTTATTACTTTTTAATGTGTACCAAATCACTGCTGTAAATAAACCAACATTAATTTCTATGGGAGGAGGGAAGGAGATTTAGAAGCGTACCTTCTATCAAGAGAATAAGGATCTAAAATTTTTGTATTAGACTACTAAAAATCCATTTTAATATTTCCCTGTCCTCAACTTCGTCTTTAATCCTGTGAACTGTTCTGTATAAGAAGCCTCATGTAACTGCATGGAAACCAAAAGAGGTAATGAGAAAAAATAACTTGCACCTTCCCACATGGAACACAATACAGAACTAGAGACCAAATCTACAATTAATAGAGAAGAGACAGTGGAAGCATCAGCTTCCCTGCAGTAGCTAATAAAAATGGCCAAATTTCTACACTGCAGTGTATGTATCTACTCATCATCCCACTGTGTGTTTCCTGTTCATCCCAAACACGAGTTCCACTCAAGGCATTAAAAATCCAGTGTAAAGAAGAGCTCCATGGCAAGAACTACAGACCTGCCATGCAGACTGGTGAACAGATTTTTGATGCTGTTTCAGCATTTTCTCATGTAGATATAGATTATTCTGATAAGCAAAAGAGTCATCTAGGGGCAAAGTTTGAGCTGTGAAATACCAGCTTAATGAAGAAAAGGGAAGCATGAAGACATGCTTCAAAAGGAGCAGCTTTACAAAGGTGCTGAAACACACCTAAAATTACCTATAAAAATATTGCTAAGACAATCTCTAATACACTATTATAAAATTTGTATCTATGTAAGAAATCAGAGCAGTGCTCCAAAAAGCCAGAATAGGTTGCATTTGTATTACAGCTGATAAAGCTTTGCTAGATAAGGAAGAATCTAAAAACTTTTTTTTTTTATTTTTTTTAAAGTTGCCTCCTGAAAAGAACAAGGATATTCCATGGCCAGAAGAGTCCTTTAATTCAGTGCAGGGATTTTAATGCAGCATTATCATTATCTTCCACATCTAGTACTGAGGAGAACCTATAGCTAATTTCCATGTGGAGAACTTAAAAGGATGAGGAACTTAATTCCCCCGTCAGCAAAGTACTGATAAAAAGACTAACATCTTACAAGATTATCAAATTAAGATAATGAACCAGATAATATGTGCTACAGGAACGTTGACTATTTATATGAATGAGGACCCAAGTATTACACAGGGTTTGGAGATAAGTCACAGAAATAAATGAGAGACAAGCTGGGAGAAGGAGGCTTGGAGGAACCTGGAACACACTGGTAGTAAAAAACAGCTTGCTGACTTGGACAGATATTATTCTGGGGTTCTACAACATGCTACAGCAGCAAATACTGAATTTTATTGGAAATAATTATTTCTTCTGCAATAACATGCAGCAAGCCGTAACCCACGCTATCTGACAACAAAACCAGGGACTACAAAGATCACCTCTATAGCAACAAGTCATCAGTAAAAGTGTGAATCTTCTTGGGAAATTCTGCTTCCAGCTGGCTGCAGAAGAGCCATTTCCACCCTCAGTCCTGTGTCAGCCCTGCCTGATGGCCAGGCTGTCACAGCTGAAAACCCCATGTCCCCAAGGAGCCAGCCCAGCAGTGCTGCTGCCTGGGCTCTGCACACTCTGCCTGCCAGGGAGCTCGCCGTGCCAGCAAAGTGGGCTTGTGTTTGCCCACACACACAGCCACAGCCGAAGGAACACCTCGGTCATGTGCAAAACTCTCCTGTTCCTGTCAGCTTCTCACAGCTCAGGTGCAAACCAGAACTGCCATGTGCCCGGGGACACGCAATCCCTGCTGACAGACGTGTCCCTGCAGGGGAACACCGGAACGGCTCTGGCAACACAATTGTCTCACGTCACTTCACCCTCCCAGCAGAGGATTTTGGACAGCTATCAAAACAAAACCAAACAAAAAAATCAAACAGATATCAGGAACAATGCAGATGTTAAGCAGTTAGGAAAAAAAATTAAAACCACACAAAGCTTAATGCCTGCAAAGGGTTAGCTCAGATCAGAGTTTGGCCTGCAGGCTCACAGCTTGGTTAATCATTACAAACATTATCAACCTTGAGGAGTGATACCTGGGCTTACTGAGGATATTTCATCCATTCCTTATGTTAAATCGAAACTCAGTTGTTTTTTTGTTCTTGATGAGTATAATAGTGTTCAAAGTTAGAGCCAGCCATTTGGACAGCTATCAAAACAAAACCAAACAAAAAAATCAAACAGATATCAGGAACAAACAAAATTAAAAAAAAAAAAAAAAAAAAGAAAAAAAAAAAAAAAAAAAAAAACAAAAAAAAAAAAAAAAAAATAAAAAAAAAAAAAAAAGAAACTATCCTGCCAGAAATCTGCACCTCAAGCAAGATAACTACTCTGCTAACAAATTACTCCACTGGAACCTCACCATATGTTGCCTGCACAGTATCTGTTGATATTTAGGCTTCAGGCAGCCACAGAGAGATATAGAGAACCCTGATGCTGCAACAGAGGTGTAAAACTTTTATTAAATACCACATTTAAGAAAATGACCTTCAAGCAAATTGCCTGGCACACACACTCACCCTCATGCAGTGTGGTCAAGTGTCTTGGCAAGCCAGAGCCCCAAGACTGAAATACTACTGAGTGCAGAATAAAACTTCGACAGCAATATGATTTTTTTTCTGTCTTTCTAGAACCTGTGCCAATGTTTTACCTGTCACAGGAGAATAAGTGTGAACATCACCTCTACCCATTTAATTTCATCTTTCTGGCATCGATTCCAAAGGGCTTGTAGCTCAACCAGCTCAGAAACCAGCAGCTTCTTTATCAGTGAAGACATGACCCTGTGACTCTCTAATACTGGTCCTGTCAATATCCCATAACCTGTGGCCTGAGAAACCATTTCTAGAGGCAAAGGGACACTCAGACCACAGTGCTGTTCACTCCTTAGTCTATTTACTGAGAGAATTATGCTATGCCCTCCAGGTCTAGTGCCATGCATTCTGCTGTGGGACTGATGGAGTTAATGCAGACCTCCCAGTTCCCTCTGCTGCTGGTGGAACCAGCAGGGATTTAGCACAAGGACTAACAGGGTTGTGGTTCCCAGAACAACACACCTCTATGTCATATGAAATAGCCAAATCTTTCATCTTCATCACATTCAGAAGAGCAACGTGCTCTCTACTGCATAGAGGCAATGGCTCTTTAAATTTCTGCCTTCAAACAGGAAATTTTCTAGAAGTGATAAATCAGGTTTGCTTGGGAAAATGTCACAAAAATTCATTAGCACACTATAAAAAAAAATGCAATATCTGGACACTAATTCCATGAAAGCCTTTGCACAGAGACATTTCTGACAGTTATTTAGGTTTAAAAATTTATTCATTTACAAATAATATTTATTCATTAAAGATAATGAAGAATTATGAAAAATAGAATGTCTTAGCTATAAACAACATTAAAAAAAAACCCCTGACATTTTAAATCTAAAAATTTCTTGTCAAAGTTTCTGTTTATTCCTTTTCAGCCTGATTGGTTTTCTGTCAGTCCCAATTATGGTCTACTATATGCAATGTAAAGCAAAACATATCAATCGAAAGAGCAGTTTAATATTTTTGAGAAGTTTGATAAAAAATTATCCTATTTACTATCCCAAAACAAGTATCTAATTCACCTTCAAGTGTCAGCTGGGACTGACAATTTTCATTTAGCTGGGTTTTTCTTCACTAAGGAAGGACACCTGAAAATTGAATTGGGACGGATACCTGAAGATAAAGAAATTCTTACCAAAATTCTTTGGACAACAAAGTAATTCTTTTCAACTTATTATTACACAGCAGTTTAACTCTTGTGCCAGTTGATACAAAAGATACTAATTTCATAATTTGTCAGAAAACAAAAAACAAATTTCTTCTGCTTATTTCTGTCTATGATTGCTCAACATGAGATGGAACTTACCCGGTTTTCTGTGGAGAAAAGTTTTGGTCTTTACTGTGAAGATCCAGTAATTTCTAATTCCCAGAATTAACTTTTGTTTCTTAGGGAGTCTAACACATAAAGCTTTGTGTCTTACACACTTAATGCTTGTCTTGTATAAAGCCCTGTGATCAAAGTCAACACACATTTACAAGTTAGATCTTTCTGATTCTGAGGACAGTGCAAACTTGTATCATCATTCTGAAAAGGACATACATAAGCAGCTTCTGTAAGGGTCAGTGACAGATAAAAGAAAACCTGCTAATAAAATAGAGGCAGAAATTTAAAAAAAAAAAAAAAAAGGGATAAGTAGGGGCATTGTGGTGCTCAGGCTCCGACAGCCAGAAGAACAATCAGGACAGATTGTTGGCCTCTTCTCTTTCAGCCTCTTCAACACAAGACTGGCTTGAAAAACTGATCTTATTTAAAGGGATTGAATGGAAATAAAATGCCTACTCCATGTGGGTAATCACTACTCTCTTCATTCTTTGAGTCTGAGTCCTTACTGAATTATGTCCTTCAGTTGGTCAGGAAATTCTGTAATGAGACACAGCCCTAGAGCTGGAGGAGGGGTCATGTGCTGACTATAGAAATTCCTGTGCAAGGTGTCACATGAACCAGAAAGTGAAATCAGGCAGCCACACTAATCTGTGCTCTAGGTCACCATACTACCTGCTGCAAGTCTTGAAAGCCTGCTGGTACAAGTATTTTAAGTTCTTTATGATTTTTCCAGGAAAGGAGAAAATTCAGGTCATATGATTATGAACTTCACCATCACACCATTAATACATCAGAGTGAATTTCATCCTCCAAGAAAATCATGACAGGGTCTTTGTGATGGTAGTACAGACTATGTTATGAAATACCTGCAACACAAATCTCCACCTACCATTGGCTCTTACCCTGCTGAACTCACGTGAACTCACTCACATGGCCCAAGGAGAAAGTAATCATCTGCCAGCTAATTATGTTATTTCTGTTACCACAGCTGATGTTTTGTGACAAAGTCACACTCACAGGCCGTGAGCCATATTGCTGTTCCCTGCCTGCAGTTATGTCATCTTTGTGGCACCAGAGCGCCCTGTTCCACAGCACCCAGAGATGGCAAGGAACTATTTTGATCTTGCAGATGGGGATAAGGAAAATAAAATATTGCAATAATAAAGATGATGATGGTTGCTGGAATGTTTTGCATAATATGTAGGTCTTTACTCTTGCCAGTGGTTGTCTATTCCACCCTCTATTCTCACTTATGATCTAAAACCTTTTTGTAAATATATTTCTCCTCCCTCCCTGCTCCTTAGTTTAAGGATATATTTTTACTGCTTTCTTCTGGGAACCCCTTTTCGTTGTTTATATCATTATCTTGAAGGTGTTTTTATAGAGAGCATGACTATAGTCTTCCCTCTTCTGAATTACACACAGCTTTTTTTACTTTTTCCAAAGACTTACACTCCAATTTTTAGATCTTTAAAGAGATCCTTGTCTTATCTCCTGTTCTTTCATACTCTCATCCTTCCTAACAAGCTGCAAAGAGAAATCAAATGCACTACGAAAGGTGTGTACAAGCCTACATTTAATGTCCTACATTTGTATGTTTTATGATCAAGACTTTTCTAAGAGTGCAATTTTTCTGCACAGGTATGCAAAACATGGCAAAATAGACTGATTTCCAAACTGACTGAAGGGTTACTTTTACAAAAGTCTAACCTCAAACATAGAAGCCCAGAGGCACTTTGGGAAATGCACAGATGCTTATCTAAACACTTTGTTTCTGTCTTTCTGAGAGAATGTTCGTTTCCTGTAATGTTGCTGCTTACCCCCATCATATCAGCTGTCCCATTTTTGCCTGTCAGTAGATTCCAAATATCTCTTCTCCCAAAAAATTTTATATATTCTTCTATCTTCTTCTCTCTAAATGACTATTTTTAATGAATGAGAACTTTGCACAGGTCTTTTTCTAGACTTTCCAAGACACTGTGCAGCAAGGTCAGCTTTGTTCATTTGGTACAGTCTGAATGCTCACGGTACCTAAAGGCTATTTAAATGGATGATTTTAGACTGGTATTATGCATCTTCATATCAATTACTTCTTCCAGTTTCTTTTGCTAAAAATGACTAAATTTAATTAAAAATATTTGTTTTAACAGTATTTCTAGTTACCTTCATAATGCCAATTGAAATATTCTGTAATAACTCCTGACACCGTTTACATATTTTTCCAGAACAGAGCAATGATTTGGTAGATACCTTGGTCAGCCTCTGTTCTAATATTTTTGGTTTGGTTTGGTTTGGTTTGTTTTTTTATGTTTTTTCCCTTCCCTTAAAGTATAAAATATTTCTTCTGATACTTAAATTGCGCTGGTTTGGGGTGGACTGGAGTTAATTTTTTTCACAGTAGCTGGTAGGGCACTGTGTTTTGCATTTGTGCTGGAAACAGTGCTGATAACTCAGGGATATTTCGGTTCTTATTGTGCAGTGCTTGCACAGCATCAAGGCTTTTTCAGCTTCTCACTCCACCACCAGAGAGGATGCTGGGGGTGCACAGGTATTTGGGAGGGGACAGGGCTGGGACAGCTGACTCTGACGGACCCACAGGGTATCCCAGACCAAAATGCCTCATGCACAGCATAAAAAGAAGAGGGAAGAAGAAAAAAAGGAGGAGACGTTTGAAGTCACGACATTTGTTTGCCAAGTGACCACTGCACATCGTGGAGCTCTGCTTTCCTGGGGATGGCTGAACACCTGCGTGCCCATGGGAAGTGGGGAAAAAATTCCTTGTTTTGCTTTGCTTGTGTGCACAGCTTTTGCTTTCCCTGTTAAACTGCCTTTATCTCAACCCACGAGTTTTCTTACTTTTACTCCTCAGATTCTCTCCCCCATCCCAGCAAGGGGCTGTGTGAGGCTCAGTTGCTGGCTGGGGTTAAACCATAACAATCACTTCCACAGATTCAGAGGCTGTCCCTTTAGAACTCAAAAATATCTACGGTCTGGACCTGCACATTTACAGACTGTGTAAGTCTGACTAACTAACACTATGCTTCCTGGGGGATATGCAAAGGTGACAATTTGACAACTGCTGGGGGATAATGAAGTTCAAAGGTTCAGAGGTTGGGGACATGGTTGGCTGATGAAAGCCGAGTAGTCATCTTTTCTATTAACCCAGGGTCTTAAAGACATACATTAAAATCAAAAGAATTGGAATTTGCATTTAGTTTTTCAGGATTCTGTTTGAATGAGTCTTTTTTAAGTTTGCTGCTGTAGGCCCTATAGTCTTTGAGGGTTTGTTTTTTTGTTGGTGGTGGTTTTTTTTAAACACTATTTTACCATTATTTGACATTTTCCAAGTATGGAATCTGAATCCTTTTGTATTCCTCAACTGCTTTGATAATGTGCCATCTCCTTCCTTTACTTTTCCTCTTTTTCTCACTTCTTGTAAATTTTTCTGTACAGTCTTTTGAGACACAACTGTCAGACGTGCAGCTGTAATCTATACTGGTTTTAAACTCTTACTGATTACTCAAATCTGTGTGATAAATGTGACCCTTGGGATAAGTTTATAAATTCAGAAAAAGAAAACACATCTTGAAAAAGCTGAGTTGCATTTGTGGTTCACTCATTCAAGAAATATTATTTTTATAGTCTTTACCATAGCAGCTCATTCATATAAAAAACCTTGAATTCTGTACTACAAAAATCTGAATCCTTCTGTCAAATGGTGAAGTCTTCATTGAGTCTATTGATCTGTTCAGACTGAGGTGGGATTTTAGTTTGACAAAGCTCCTGGAATCCTTTTTGTATCAGATTTTATTTCCAAAAGAAATCATTTTATATGTAAATGAATTACTAGATCCAGGCTCAAATTGCAAGCGGATCAGATGAGTTGCTTCCTTAACAGTTTGACACTAATCCCATTATATTTACAGTATTTTGTTAAAAAAATGGTCTCATTCTCTTGACTGGACTCCAGAGCCACCTACCAGTCTTGATCCATGAGGAACTGTCATGAATTCAGCAGCAACAGCATAGTCCAAGAAGAATTACCAGGACCACTGTATGCTTGAGGAAAATGACAAGCTGAGAGTGAATAAATCCAGAACTAGGTACCAGAACAGTAGTTTTATGATCAACTGCCTCCCAGTGTAAATGGAACAGAGTGCTTCTTCTCACTTTTATTTATCTGTGGAGAAAAGGTGCTTAATCTTTCCAGCTGCTGAAAGACAAGGAGAGGTCTCAGAGAAAAAGTAGCAGTTTGTACAGGAATCTCCATGTGTAGGAACACCTGGATCACACTGTGACTAATTTTCCCCACTGCTAAGGAAAGCTTGTGCCATATAAATATATTTTATGTTGGAGTTTTTTAATGTTGGTTATAATGGAATTGAAGAAGACAAATATTTATAAATATGCAGGCAGTATACATTTGTTTACTGTTCATTTACAGTTTTAAATGAAACATTTAAATAGTGCCCACTACTTTAAAATCTTTGTGTTTTACAATCTGAAATTAATTTAGCATCCCTGTATTTATAGCCTTTGCAGTTCAGAACAAAGGGAAACCAAGTTCCAGTCTAAGGCTACAGAGGAAGCACTTGGATCTCTGCAGATGCAGGCAGCTGTCATTACTCCTTCCTTGCAGAGATAGAACAAATATGTCCTTACAGCACAAAAGAAGTGCATGACTTTTTTTTGTCACGATGCTCAATGTCAGAACTGGGCGAGTTGCTGTGAAATTCAACTTTGTACATCACATGCAAGTTCAGGAATGAATCTCATCTGCCAGCTCCCTTAACTGGCTAAGTTGCATACCAAATGCACTGAGGATGCAGCCAAGGTTGATCCCCTCTCACCCCTGCACTGGTTTATGTTCCTTGTGCAGGACAAGGGAGCAGCATCAAGAGGAACAGCAAGAGTACTGCAGAAATAAAGTCACAGTCTGGCTGGTTGGAGTTAGCTCACATCTACAAGAGGTGACAAAGCACATTAAAAGGACAGAAAAGATCGAGAGAGACAGCCAGTGACACCTCCAGCAAGTATGCAGGAATGCCTCCAGCCATCCTTCAGAGGTGGCCACGAGCAGTCAGATGCTGCAGCTGGCTCTCACAGCTGCCCTGGGATTGCTCTCCAGCAACATCAGCAACACTTGCACCGTGTCCAGAACTGACACTTTGCTCCTGAAAGGCTTAAGGATTACAGTGGGACTGGGGGCTACTAAAATTAATACTTTTGTCAATGCTAGAAAGCATGGATAGAAACAGCTGACGAAGCCCTGCCCACGCTGCTGTTCTCAGTGTGCATTTCAGTCCTTCTAGATGTCAGACTGACACTTTGACAAGCAGCAAATGTCTCCTGATGAAAACCATTAAAAACGTGGTGACTGTTTATGAAGTGCTACGTTTTGGCACGTCACCCTAAGCCACACTGTATCAACAGCTCCAGAAGAGATCCTCTTTGGGGCTCTTGCTGGAACTAGGAATAGAAAAATCTTCGACACCTCTTTAGAAAGTTGAATGTTCAACACCAAAAGCTAACACATAAAGTGCAGTGCACACAAAGCTGTGCTGTCTTGCCACCCTTTTTCAGCTGTCCTTGAGAGCTACACAGTTCTGGAGTGCCAGGGCTGCACTTCCAGGCAGTCCTCACATGGCCTGTAAGCCTGGGAGAAATACAGTTACTGTCTGTTGCCTGCTGTAACATCATGACTTATGGACAAACAAATCTTCCACAAAGGACATACATAAGATGCATTTGTGCTGCTGTGTGATTAGTTTTAAGAATCTGGCTTCTTAATGTGAAAGAAGCATCTAAGTAGTTGAGTTACAGAAGTTACTTATACTTTTATCATTAGATTCTTAGCAATTTCAGATATCTAGATTAAATTCCTTAATCAAACAACCCAAGATTAGTTTGAGCACAATTGATTTGTAAGATCTTACAAATCTCTCCTTAGAAAGACTAATTGCAGACTTGGGATGCTCAAGCTGTTGCACTGCCAGGTGCTAACTCTCCTAGCAAGTGTCCCTTTAATCCTCCCCATCCTATCCCTACAGTTACAAGGATGTCATAAAACCATACGTGTTTGGACAAGCCACAGGTGGGAGTCTCTGTCAGTGCCCCACTGAGCCCTCTGCAGAGACACAACTCTGGCACATGCACTCTTCTCTTAAGAAGATTATGCAACTTGGGGATTTGTCCCTCCTGTGCTTCAGCCAGCAAGGGATTAATTCTTGAACTGGAAATGGGATGTTGTGGTCAGAGAAGTTTGCAAACAAGGCAATAAATATAAAGGCTATCAATGGTTGAAGGTGAGTGTATTCAGGACAAGAGTACCACCAAGTACCTTGTGTGGTTCTTGACTTCCATTCCCTGATGGAAGTGGGGCCCAGAGGGTTATACATGAGTATTTCAATTGTTCTGCATTTGTGTCTGTAGCTGATGGGTTTACAGCTGTGCTGATGTCAACATTTCAGTTTAGTATCATACACTGCACTGAGTAGTTTCCCCAGGACAGAGGCACACGGGTGTCGAGTACAACTGATGCCTGCATTTCTAGTTAAGTCTTCCCTGAAAAACAGACAGGTAGTTCTTCCATTGGTTTTGCTGGGGAGAGCAGAGTTTACACTGCATTTGAGATGTCCTGGCCTACATGAATGCACACTCACAGGGGAAAGCTGGGAACCTATACCAGACTTGCTCTGCCTTTTGCAACCCATGCCTTCCATAGCACTGACACACTGGTACAGGTGTTGGGTCAGCACGGGCTCTCCAGCACCTGAGGGCAGGATGGCAGAGCTGTAGCCAGCCACCCTTTGCCACACTCAGGGAGACTTGGGTAGACCCTGCCCTCTGACCATCATCTGGTGAAAACTGCTGTGCACATGTACATCACTGTCATAGGATTGACGTAAATGTTCTAAATAAATTTGCAGTTAAATACTCAAGACTTTGGATCTATTTTTTTAAGTACACATAATTACATTATATGCACACAGTTGTTTGCTGCTTTCTCTTAATAGAGATTATAATTTCAATTTGTAAGACCTGTTTTCTTGAAGTACCAACTCTTTCATTTTCTTAGGAGAGCTGTCTGAGTTTTAGCCTGAAATGGAAAAAGTTTCATGTGTGATAGCTTTACAAAAAAGAACAAAGGGAGGCGTCAGAGGAGACCTAGGGTAGGGTTTTTTCATCAGAGTAATGTTGCTAACAGTTAAACTAGTCTCAATTTTCAACAGAGAGAAAAATATTTAGAAACACGAGTTTTAAAAAACTCTTTTTTTTTCCTGAAGGAAAGGAAAACAGGAGGCATATGTCTGACCTACAGGTTCTGAGAGCCTGTAAACCCTAAGCCAGAAATTACAGAAAATGAAACTATGTAATTGCCACAGCGTAGGTTTGCACTCAGACATGAGGATCACAGCTCTTCCTTGCTTCTTAAAACTGCCATGCAGTCCATCTGTTTTCTGAACCTTTTACTTTGGCAGCACTTTATTTTGGCCTCTTCCATGGAACTCTTGCCATGAAGAATTTTATTCATGGGATACAAACCCAAAATACTGCTGCACTAAAAGTATGGGAATAGAACCTCACAAGAGGATGATTTTGCCCACCATTACCTTTAAAAGCAGTGACTAGAATTCAGCAATGAGGACATATACTACTTTCATGCTAACGAATAAAATACTCGATACTCCCCCACTCTGAAGGTGTGAAATTGCTTAAATATAAATTCTAGTAATACAAGTACTAATAAATGAAAGTAGACAAAACCTTTTAAAAACTATCCAGCCCTTTGAAAAACAAACACTTTGTTTGCTTAAGGAACTGCCATGTAGCTTGGGAAGATAACTCTTATGTACCACAGAAGATGCAAGATCTCCATTATTTATACAGCTAGCTGTTAGTCACAGGTCTGTTTTGAAAACAGTGAAGGGCTCCTTCTCTCTGTGGGAAAATCATAACTGACTGTGCTTTTGTCAAGATTTATATTTCTAATTTTTAACTCTGCTGTCTGAAAAAGCCTGAGGCTTGGGCATAATCCCCCCAACTGCTCTGGCCAGGTTCTAATGACCAGCATAGAAAAGGGAGATAAAACCCTCCTTGTACCCAAAATGTATATACAAAAGTGAATGTCATTTCAGAAGCTAGCTCAGCATAACAGATTATCCACTCAGCTTCTAGAGTTCCTCCTTTTTTCATTTCAACAAACATATTTGTGTCACTGCAAACCATCTCTACCTAATGCTACAGAATGCCAGTGATTCTTTTTGTTCTATATATTTGCACTTCAACCACAGTATTGCCAAGCATGTAACATGACCAGTTGGTCTATTTTTATCAACAATCTTAGTCATTCTGCTCACAAAGTACCCTTACATCCTCTTTGTAACCCTCTTAGATCCTTAATCCAGTTATAGGCACTGTTTCTTATCCCCAATTTCATCCCAGTAAATAGATATATGGCTAGAAAGATCAAAAGACAGACAGACAGACAGACAGACAGACAGATAGATAGATAGATAGATAGATAGATAGATAGATAGATAGATAGATAGATAGATAGATAAACAGGTAGATAAAAAAAGTTTTTCTATTAGACAGTTTCCTAACATACAAAATAAATGGTTTGGTTTTGGCTTTTTCCCTTATCTTTTGCTAGGAGCTGTTTTAGTATGAGTTTTCATGAACAAGCATTATTTTTTTTTTTATGATATACAGTACAAAATGGAGATATTTTCACATAATTCTGATATGGACCTGATTTAATTTTCTTGGGGGTTAATAGAAAAATCATTCAGTTCAATTTTCTATTCTATTTATAAAATGTATCTGGAGTATGAAAACACAAAGGTGAAAGCAGTATATGTGGATTCTGCCCTGGATAAAGGGCAAAGAAGAACCATGTAGACAGACAGCCACAACACTCTCCTGCATGTTGTGACAATGCTCATGAGAGGAGACTGCCACCTTTTCTGTCTAGTAAACACCAGGCTGGTAAGATCAAATTCAGCAGAAAAGTTCTTGCTGTATTCATTAAATGATGTGCCAAAGGCAGAAAGAATCTAGCCAGGTCTCTAGCAAGCTAAAAAAAAATCATCCCACAGTGAAAATAAATTTGGAAGACTGAGGAGAGAATAAACTTCTAGCTAAAAAAAATCATAGTGCTACAGTGAAAAATAAATTTGGAAGACTGAGGAGAGATTCAAATTCTAGGTATTAGATGCACAAGGATCTTTAAAGAAGCAGTTTTGCCTTCCAACCTGGTGGCTCATACCACAGCAAAGTCATGTTTGCCTACACATGGAACTGCTGGTTACAGCTAGAACTGTAACAGCTCTGGTAGCTGCATCATCAGCTGATGGCAACTCTGGTTTGCTCCTTTGAGAAGTCACAGTCAGATCACATGAGTTCACACTGAAGAATAATCCGTTTTTCTTAAATGCAAAAACTAAAGCTCGTAAAAAAAACTACTAGGCTTCAGAGGGTTCCAGTTCTGATCTGTGAAATGTAAAAGAGCTTCCACCCAGAGGGCACATTAAATGCAGTTTGGATTTTCAAGCATAAAGCTTGAGACTATCTGTACTAAGAGAGTTAGACTTATCCCAGAATCCTTTGTGCCAATCTGAAAAAGCATCCTTTTATTGGAAACATGTTCTGTCTTAAACCATTTTCCCTTTTCTCAGGGCCAGTCCTGCTTTTCACCCAGCAGCCCTCTTACCTCTTTCTGGGGTTTGAATCATGCTACACCAACCACAGAAGCAGTTGTCCCAGACATGGCAGAAGCTTCCAATAAACTACACCAATTTATAGAAGAGTAAAAAAAGAAATAGAGAAGCAGATTGTTTCTCATGGCTGGGTATAGGAAGCACTGGTTGCCAAAAATAAAACCTTACATAAGCATAACAAACACATGCTATATTTTGCTACAGAATTTTCACAACCAGACAGACCACATGTAACCACTACAACTATCACAAGAAAGTACTACTGCCTTTCTGAGCTACATAAAGGCACTGACTTCTCTTGTGTCCATGCTTAACACATTGTTTAATACACTAGAATATTAGAATTGTATTAAATAATAGAAGTGTATCACGATCATAAAACATAAAAAAATCAAAGCACATCAGTATCACAAAGGGTCTTCATCACATGCAACTCACTTGTCACAATTAGATACTGAATCAGTATCTCCTCCTCTGTAGGCTGATTTCTATGAATATTAATGGCAACTGGTCACAAGGAAGAGAAGGAATTTGAGACGCCTGCCTACAAACTAACAGAAAATGTTTAAGTTGTCTTTAATGCAGCGTTGCAGCTCTTTTTTCCCCCAAATATTCTACTTCGAACTTTTTGCAGTGGTAATATATTAAATGTGGCCAGTTAATTTTTGACAATCAGTATTTTTGTGCTGATCTTAACCAGGGGATAAAGAAATTAACATAAAGAAAAATATCTCTTTGTGTTAAAAATACTTTTAGTGAGCACAATAAATATTCAGTACTAGGACACCTCCATTTCTCACCACATGCCTAATTTCTGTATAGCAAAGTAAATTCCAGCTAATCAGTACATTTGCATTAAAGTTTTTTCTCCTAAGGAAAAAATCATAGGAAAGTGTGCAGCTACTTATGTCTGAAAGTGTGTTAATCTAAAAATTGGAGACTGTACTTACACCTAATCTCAGTGTTTTCCCCAATGAGGTCCTGCACTATGAACTAAACTGCTAAAACAAGGGAGTTCTTTAAAAAGCACTTTTTCTCCTTTCCATTGCAAGAGCCTTTTCTTGACAACTATCATTTCTGAAACATGACTGTTTATAGCTTTCTTCATGCTGTAGGATAATCAGGTTTTTTTATTAATTTTAAAGAAAGCTTGCAGTGGAATAAACTGATAAATATTTAAAAGAAACACCCTTCTGGAGCTTAACTGGTTAAGAGAAATACTAAATCAGTGCTTGCTGATTGCTGAAGCCAACTGACGGGTGGCTTCTATATTTAGGATCCTCCTTACACCTGTCAAGAGACAGAGAGAGACAGCCAGCAAAAAAGAAAGTGTGTGCACCAGAGCAAGCAATCCAGAGACCCATCTCTTGCAGAAAGCAGCTAAAAATATAAGAAACAAAGAGCAATAAAGAAAACAGAGCAAAGTCTTATTATTTGTATTACACCGCTGCTCTGTGACATGCTGTCAGCAAGCACTCTGAGCAGGGTACAGACCTCATTAGTTATCAGCAGCTCCAGCTTCTGCAGGAAGGCACAGTGACACTCCAAGCTGGATGCAATCCAACTGTGTCAAACCTGGGCTCCTCAGGTGGATCCCTTTCCCTGCTGCTCCTTAGCCAAAAGCCTGAGGCCTTTGCAGCAACATTTGCATTCCAAAGTGAACTCCAGCGAGTATCCATCCCTGTGCTTAGCAATGTCACTGGGAATGGGCTTTCCAGCTTTGGAAATGCACATCTGCCTGAACGCAGGATGCTCTTCCTCAGCTAACCTGAGTGCACTCCCTTCTAAATCGATGAATCATAGGTACACACGTGAACATAACAGAAGAAAAATCAAGTAGGTTTCTTTAAATAACACTCTGCAACCAATTAATAAAACAATTCTATTGCAAAGGCTTCAGATCCCTTTCTTTGTTTTAACAGAGTGACAGTACTGCATTTCAAATGGAGGAGCATCCTTCCAGCTGTAGCAGGAACTTGGTTTCAACACATGGATGCTACCTTCCTCCCACGTGAGATCCACCACTCCTTTCAAATTTTTAATCTCCCAGTAAACAGAAATATTTGGGTTTATACAGATTAGGGATAAAGAAATAGCATTGCTGGGAAGTAGAGAAAATCATTCTCTTTTTACACATATAACCCTTTTTAAATGCTACATGGCAATTCCTAAACAAAGAAACCCAGTATCACTCCACCTTCCCTGATAACACTCATAACAATCCAGGTAACCTTTTAAAAAATATCTGAGGCAGCCTGAATTCTTTTTCGGAAAAAGGAAGCTAAATGGCCTTTAAGTATTCCCCAGGTTCAATAAACTATATCTATTGCTGGCCAAGCTTAATTTATGCCTCAGTAAGTATTATTTTCTCAGAAAATAAATGGAAAAGCCTTTTATTCCCATCAATAGCAGATGAAATCCATATTTATTTGTTAAAAATTCATGATGTGAGTGTATGAGTGTGAGAAAATGCTTAGTCCCCACAAAAAATGTTAAATACTTCTAAATGTGGATGTTTCAGTTTGGACACACAGCATAGGAAGCAATTGCAGAAATACCTCTGACTCTTCTCATAAGTAATCGTAATTATTTACCTATCATTAGTAGAAGTTTTAACCACTAGTCAGTAGTTACACTTATCTTCTAAGTGTACATAACTAATTTTTATGTAGATATTGACTTTAATCACACAGAGGCAAGAGGCAAATGAATATAAAAACACATGGAAGATAATGAACTTGCATTCAGCTCAATAAAGAGCTAAAGGCTTGCAGAGGAAATCTCCACACACATTTGGTTCTGTGTACCTTAATGTCACAGGAATAATTTCAAACTGTACAGTGTAAAAATTATGGTTCTGCCCGTATCAACGTGAATTTTGCCATCTACACCCACGCATTTCCCCCATAGTTTAAAAGACAGAGGATGAAATGATTCAATAGCTGGGGGAAAACAGAATTCAGAGCAAGGGCATGTCATGGTGCCTGGCATGGTGCAGAGTGGCAGTGACATGTGGTGCAGACCAATTAGCAGAGGCAGAGATAACCATGCCATCCATCTAAAGGTCACACCTTCACTAGCTGCTTACAAAAGGACTTCATAAATTTAGGTTTGAAGTACAGTTTATAGTTTTCAAAAACTTTTCTTTGTGCTTTTCGATTTTTTTCCTTGGAGGTCATGCAGATTAATATTTCACAGGATTTCACAGGATTTCTAGGTTGGAAGAGACCTTCAAGATCATTTAATCTTTTGAAATTCTGCAGTTAAGAATGTTGTACTAGTTATCCTGTACTTCTTAATGGGGAAGTATGATACTGCTGTATAGTCTAAATAACATTGCCAGCACAGAGAAATACAGCAAAACATGTACAAACAATTGCAACATATCACATGCTACTCCCACCCAAACCAATGGATCTCAGTGTACTCACACATAGGATGTGAGCCTGAACAGCAATCAACATTTCATTGAAAATGAGATACAGAAATTTAAGTCTCTTCCACTGATCCCAGTCTGAAGATAAAATGGATCTATATTAGATGCACTGTAAAAAATAATGTAGCTCCTTTAAAAAATTAGCTCTGCCCAGTCCTACAATTTTTTTTTTTCTGTTGCACGGCCTGACTGTTCAGAAATAATTCACATGCAAAAACAACTGCAGGATCACAATGCTAAGAGAGAGACCTATGAATTTTCATGAAGTCCTAAAGGGTGACAACGCATATTTACAAAGCTCTAAGAGTATTGTAGTAAATATTGGGCAAACTATTGCTCTGTCCTACCTGCCACTAATGGAGTCATCTATGACAGACATTATACCATTCTCCTGGGTACTAAGCCATGTCTCTCCTACATTGATAACTGCAAAGAACACATAGGAGAAATAAAATTATAGAACAATTTGGCTGTCTTGCGTGATGTTAGAGGTGCACATACATTAGTATAGATAACATTACCCCTGCCATTACTTATTCCCCTACAGGTATTATTAGGGAAGACCCTCAGGAGACGTAAAATATATTGCTTTATCATTACGAGGGATGTTGTTTCCCTGAAAAATACTCTGTCTAAGGATCTCTGCCTCATTCTCCTAAGTTTGTGTCACACAGAATCTGTGGTGATGCAGGGACTGCTGCTTTTGTTTGGAGGTTTCAAGCATTGTGCTAATAAGAGCAGAGACACACGTCCATGATGTGTGCAGCTCTGCTGTTTGAGGTGTGTACACAGGAAAACTCGCTCACCTAGCCTGACAAACTTCATTCACATGTGTCAAACTGAATCGTACACAGCAGATCCAGCCAAATTAGAGAACAGATCCAGAAATGCACCAGAGACATAAAAAATGATGCAACAGATTATATTCTGCACATAATTTCTATAAATTTTTTTACCACGACTCAGAAAACAGGACTTCCAGACCATTTCCATGGAGCTTTATTTTGTTACATGGCACAAGAACAGAGAAGGTCAAGTTTAATACCATTAAAAGATATTACCTAAGACAAAAGTGAAAGCCAGTCAACATCACTGTGCTTTTCTGGAGTAGACTGGCAAAAAATATAGCATCTATAGAAGCCTTTAAAAAAATCAACAAATCTACTACTAAAAGAAGAATTCAGAAATAATGTAAAAACAGATTTTATTCTATTCTAGTCATAGAATAGTCTGGGTCAGAAGGAACTTTAAAAGGTCATTTAATCCAACTCCCTGGAATGGGCAGAGTCATCTTTAAGTCGATCAGGTTGCACAGAGGCCTGTCCAAACTGACCTGAAATGTTTCCAGGGAATATGTTTTATCAGCACCATTTAGGAATACTTTCTTCAGATCAAGTAGCTAATTCAGTACTTGATCAAAAAATCTGAAAGACTTCAGTAGAAATATTTTATTTCATCTCATATTATGACACCATTCCATACTTATACCTTTTAAGTGAACTTAAAAATGAAAAGATTTTTAGGTTTTTTTTTCCTTTTTAAAAATACACCAGTTGAAAATAAAAAAGTTAGGAAATGGAAAAAGTACTGTCCAGCTCCCAAGGAATACAGAAGACAGCTTTCGCTCCTTCTGAGTTCTCTTCAATACAAATTTAGAAGCTTAACACTTCAGAAGCACCACGGCAGCTTTTAGAGAATGCATCCACAAGACAGTTGTAATATCAAGGCATTTTGTGCATTTAATCTGAATTTTCCTTACCTTAACTTGCAGGATAAAGTCTGTGAAGTAGCTAATAGCCTGAATATGCCTTCATGATTTTAATAGCAATAAGAATTCAGCCCTTTATTCTGCTTTGATATGAAATAGCACAAATCAGCACTTACACAGCATATTACAAACAATTGTACAAGCAATTCTCCATGCCTGCTTGAAGATTTCACTGATGAATGAGAAAACAGGGTAGGAATAAAAAAGAAACAGACTGCAAAACTTTCATATTATTGTAAATAAATGGTCTGGAAGCTTTAATCCAGTCCCAACTTCCAACTTTGAAGTCATGTAAATTCAAATCAAGTCTAGTTTTGAGATGCACAGAATTGAGCTTTTCTTCTAAAAAGAAAAGGTAAGCAGCAGTGATAAGTATTACATTTGTACAGAGGCAGACAAGTGGTGAATTACTTGAGCTGAGAGAAAAATCCGGTGGCCTTTAGATTGCTGGCTTTAAAGCTCCTGAGTTTCATTTTTTTAATGTATCATCTCAATATCATTTCAGATTCTCAGAGAATTACCCTAACAACGTAAAATAATGATACTTCACTGTAAATAGCCCTTATTTTTGCATTGATTTTGTTTAGATAGACATTGAGTGCTAAAAAGATTGTGTAATTGCTACGCTCTGAAAACAGACAGCATTATCAGCCAAGAAAACCTTCATTAGTTCATTATCCAATTTTCCCAGGTGAAAGAGATGTTGCATGGAGTGTGTGTCTGTGTCAAATCGCATAGTAACAAACCACAAACTGAATCTATCTAAATTACTGTTGAATTAGAAGCTCTATTTCACAGCAACAAACAAAACTGTGTACCTCATGCAGTCTAGATTTGCCTACCAAATATTTGTTTAAGAACTTTGGAGGAAAACACATTTAAAATACTGCAAGTTTCGTGGGGTTTTTTGCTGTTTTTATTCTTTGGGTTTTTTGGGGGGGTGTCTATTAAGAAAAAAATGGTTTAATTTATTACTTTGCAGATATTGTGGGAAGGTTTCATTATATTAATGAAGAACTGTTTTATTTTAAGCAGCCTTTGAGTGATACTGCAGATGATCCTGGTTTGCAGGTTAACTGTTTGGCCATTAAAAAAGCCTTGAGTAAGCTCTAGCCAAACACAATTCCCTTTGTATCAGTGTAGGAAATCTGGATCTGGTATACAAGAAACCCAACATGTTAAGTACTGAAATTTGCTAAAATTGGATATGGTTGCTCAGAAAATCACTGAGTAATTAAAATACAGAGCTAGACACACAAGAAGTTTGATTTTTTTTTCAACCATGTAGGTAACCAGAACAGCAAATATTTCTCTGGTATATTGCTGATATTTCCTATTTGTTAATTTTCAGGAAAAATTCCAGCTAGAAAATAATTCCTGTCCAGTGAGAGGCTGTACCAATTATTGAAGTCACACAACATAAAAAACATGGCAGCAACCAGCTTTCTCTCTTTCTGCAGTGAAACAACATCTTAGTGATACAAAAAATCCAAACATCTCAAAATATCTCTTTGAACAGGATGTCTTCATCATAGCTTTTGGGCTCAGAGAATACCTTTGGCTAAGAGTTTACTTTCAGTTCCCAAAGGCAAGTGCTCCTACACTCTCTCCATGTAGTGGCAACTATTACTAGTTTTACATTACGAAAGACAAGGTATGTCCTTTGCAGCTTTACCAAAGTTATATACAAAATCCACCAGTCTCACACTGGAGTTGCCTTTTGAGTAATCTTCTCAATGAAAGGTGTTTGCAGAAGAAAAAAAGTACAGTTGATTTTATAAATGAAGACAAGATCACAATGAAGATGTTATAAGTAAAACAATTTAAGGCTTAAGGCAGTTTCTTATCTTGTTATTCCTAGTTTTCAAGTGTTTAAGTTTTATAACTGGATAACTTACTTTTAATTTCTTTTAAAAGTTTTTCGAAAGGATATTTTAAAACATTGATCGTCATTTTACTCTATAAACACATTATTCCCACAGAGAGTAATGGGACAATTTTTGAGTTGAATACTATTCACAAAAATGAAATAATGTCCCAGTTAATGAGATGTGTCAAACAAAATATTTAATCATCAATGTTTAACCTGTATTTACAACGTTGAAAGCATCCCTAATGAATACATAACCTGTTTGCAGAAGCATGGATACCTACAAGAATAACCGAGCATGTTTGTCCAAGACTACCTTGCAGGTCATAAAAGTATTTTATTCTATCAATAAATGGACTTATGAAAGGAAAAAATGCTATCAGCAAAATGCCTGCAAGCAAATTATTGTCCCATACATCCACTGCAATATTTTTTATGGTCATTTGTTAACCAAAACTCTCACCATCCACGAAAGGAAGCAATAGGTGCTTTTAATTCTAATTTTGCAGACTGGGAGAGTGTATCTATACAAGGAATATATATAGAAGTTAAGACACTGGCCAAGTGCTTCTATTAGCAAAGCAGCTATCGTATCAGAATTTCACCTCGTGTCCCCATAAAGCATCAATATCATATTTCAGAGTAAACCCAGCTTCACTGGAAACAAATATAAAGTTTGTCTCTAAATTTCTTGCCGATTTTAATTCTAATTACCCGAAAACGCAAGACTTCATACCTAAAGATGAAAGAATTACTCGGTTGTGCATAATGAGGGGTTAAATTAAATTACTTGTTTCATTCCTACCATTCCAAATTAAGCTCTATAACTAATTGCTTAAGGAGAAAGAAAAACAAAAACAAAAAACTACAAAAAAGGTACATTTATGAAAGCCACTTAGAGTAAACCTGCACATTACTAGACGTTGCAGTACTTGAAAAGGAAAGTATTTCTTCCTTACAGTTCCATACTTTCATTTAATAAAATCATGTTTCTTCCTAATCTGGGGTAACATTTTTCAGTGCCTTCCAGCACATTAAGAACAACTTTTTTACATGGACGCTTGCTCAGTGTGGCACAGACAATGAAGTGGTGTCAGAGCTTATCATTTAAAAGGAAGACAAATGACCACATCTGATGTCACACATGGTTTCCTTGGGATATCTTACTATTCCCCCCTGCAAATCCTAATAAAAACATGTACTACATTTTATTTTACGTGATTTTCACAATCTGGCCTTGACGGTGATGACTCATTCTGTTGCAATGAAACCTGTATGTATTTAATCTCAATTTTTTTTTATGTGGACTCATCTTTGCACTGAGGATTTAAATGATACAGGACTGATACTCATTATGCTGAAATTACACTGGTGGAAAGAAGGATGAAATTGGGTACCCAACCATTTCCAAAGGCATTTAGAGTATATCCTAGACATGTTCTTAGTCACGCACAGATCCCTCATGTATTTCTAATCAGTCAAAAGAGACCAGATTCTGCCTTCAATTACCACAAACCTTTTCCCCGCGTGTTTATTACAGTGAAATCTCCTTAAGATATGTTCCAGCACATATTAGTGATTCTCTCCCAGCTTATACACCTACCACATAATCTAAGATATGTTCACAACAGATAAAAAAAATCTAATCAAGAAGATGCTAAGGCAACAACAGTGGCTTGGTAAATAACAAAAAAATGGTAAGAACTACACTTCTATTGCTACTGGCTGTAACAAACAAAAATAATTGCATTAAAAACTATGTTTCTCCTGCTTGAAATCTTAAGAATCTTGCTGATTGTCAGGTAATTAGTGATTGCTGACGATCATCTTACTGCTACTAGTCTGTAAACAGAAAAAATTATGTACTTTTCTTACAGTCTTTCTTATAGAAACAGGACGCCTTGCTTTATTAAACACACTGATTCAAGCAGGAAGACAATCTGGGTGTCATTCCCATTTTAGAAATGGAATAAAACCAGCAGCCGCCTGTGCTGCGAAAGAAGCAATAGATCATGCTAACGAACTCGTGTCACCAGCCCTTGTCTGGGATTGTATCTAACTATTGCCTCTTTCCCAAGTACGAAATATTCACAGGACAAATTTCAGAAAATCCCTGGATCCACAGCTCCCAGGGCTTTCCACAGTGGAAAAGGAATTGGCAGGATTGGCAACGGCGTGCAACGAGCGCGCGGTGGAGGCATGAGTCACATACTGGCTCCTCTTCACGATACCGTCTGCAGATTTTTGCTGACTCCTGTTAGTTTCTAAAAATGCTGTTAAGCTTATGTTTTGCAATCTGTGTACATCCAAGAAGTACAAATCTTGGGGATTGACTTCTTCCAGATCTCCAGATCACAAGTTAGCAAAGGAAGCAAATGTGATGGCAACTTTTCTACAAAGATTCTATTAAAAAACCACTTTGAGAACCAGGTAAACCAGAGGTATGATCCATCCAGGAAAGGATTGGTCATGCAAGTTTCTGAGGTAAAGTGGGAATACAGCAAACACACATCTTAATAAATTAGGCTTAACAGCTTAACAACACTTTTCAGCTACAGAAAGCTTTAGAGGCATTAGCTAACAAATTAATCTTGACAATAAACCCTTGCCTGACTAAATGGTAAGATACTGAAATTTCCTACTTTACTGAGAGAAATTAATATCGAAATCTAAGACACAAAATCTGAGAAATAAGGCAAGGCAGATAATATTATAGAGAGGCATTTAATGATAAAAAGTTCAGCCATGGTACACAAAATTCAGGATCTACATCATAGGAAAAAAAAAAGAATATTTGTGATTAAATAAATTACAGAGTCTTCTGACTCTTCTTTTTTTTTTTTTTTTTCCCAAAATTGGTGCCACTGAATTCATTTTTAAGAAGTCTCGGATCAAGAAACACTTCCTGTATGAAGAAACACACACACAGCTAACAAATCTAAGACAGAATTCTTTCAACAGATGAGGATGCAAGAAGGTTCATTGCTCAACACACTTAGTTTCCATACCTACATGGATTATTCTTCACTCTGACCTGTCTGAAAAAAAATTCAAAGAACTTGTTACACCCATATGTAAAAATAATAAAATTACAAGTGAGGCTAACAGAAAAAAATTGATGTTCAATACACTCTGCAGAAACTACTCTACTTACCAGTGAATGGTATATGATGTGTTATGTTTTATTCTACTTAAATCAAGTGCAAAAAAACTGCCATATACTGCAAAAAAAAAAAAAAAGGAACTTCTGTATTAACATCTCCATGAGAAACCACCACATTTCTGGATTAAACTCACAAAACAGACTTTTAAGGGCAGACCATTCCCCAAGTAAAGAGCATTGCCTCCCCGTATAAGGCTGTATTTAGGATCCACAAGACTTCCACCAAATAGGCCACCCCAATGCTCACTGGGGGAAAATGATTACTGTGAGGCTTCATTTAGCCAGTTAAAAAATGAACCATTTTTGTCAACACTAGTCCACATCAGAATATCACTAATTAAATGTTGCCTTTTAGTGGACTGTTATACTTATCCCTCAACATTTTGACTGGTCTCATGGGATCTACATGTGCAGGAGTGAACTGTAAGACTCAGGGAAGGAATAATAAGAACTCTAATTTTATAATTCACACTTCCTGTTATCTCTTTTTCATTACTTTTCTCCTTCCTGCAGTGTTGATAACACAATTTGTCCATTTCAGAGTGAAAAATGTTTCACTTCAATAATCTTTGACAGAACAGCTGCCGTGACTCAGTTCCCTCCTATGGAAAAGGTTGGAATTTCTAATCAAGAGTCAAAATTTACCTAGTGTGACAAATTTCTGCTGATTTCAAGAATGAAGAACACTTCTCTTTAGTTTAAGACTACCTTAGTGGTAGTTTCAAAGTAAAGTGGTGGATAAAGAAAAATGCAGCACGGTATTAATAGTGACAATTTGGAACAGTGGCATGACTTGATTTAGGTTTCAGTATTGCCACCACCTTTAGCCACAGATCTTTTGTAACCTTATTTTTATGTCTACCTGGAAGAATATTTAGTCCATGGTATCAAAGTATAATAAAAATCTGAGTAAAAATAAGGGCAGAGAAATATGACTGGGGAACATTTTAAGCTTCTAGGCCAGTCTAGTGGGAACCTGCACAGGGGAAATAGGAGCATTTCAGTTCAAATATTGTTTGGATGAATCAAGTCTAGCTTTTCTCTTTTAAATAAAAATTCACACAATTTGTCATCTGATCGCTACAAAAACTAGACTGTGGACTCAGCAACTCCTTTGTGGTCTCATTTACTTCTCAAATCAGGTGAAAAGTGAATCAGATTTTATTATAATGAATAAATTTGAGAGATTTTTCTCACAGATTTCAACTGAATCATTTTATGCTGAAAAAGGGACCACTAATCTAATATATACCTCCATGTTGCATCTAATAAAGGCTGTGCAAAAATTATTCTTAGTTCATATGATCAATAGGACGCATTAAAAAAAAAATCTTCTCTCTGCATTTCTGGATGAACATTCATGGTCCTGGAGAAACAAAGGAAATTTCAAAATAGGAAAATTCTTAAATCACTAAGTAGAATATCTATTATAAAATCAGACTATAGTTCTTACCCTACCCAACTCTCAAATGAGGAGTGAGAATGTAATTTAAAGAGGGTGAAAATTCAATAAATCACTTTTAATAATAGTCAGCAATATTACAACATCACATTCACATTCTATGGTTATTTCAGGCCTGCCTCAGATTAAAAAAAAGTCTGATTTTGAATTACTGTAATTAACTGCAAAAGCTTGCTGATTTGTTGATGCAAAATAATGTCAATCATTTTCATAAACTTGTTAGAAACTTTGTAAATAAATAGGAAAAATTATACAAGGAACAGAAATTCACTCTTTGTCATCAGTTTGCTGTTGGCAAGCAGAGAAAGGTGTTGTAAGGACAGGCATAAGCAAAACCCATGGTCCTCTCCCTGCCACCAAACAGTGAGCCATATCTTGTCACAGGGTGGCTGTGAAAAAGGGGCTATTTTATATTTCACCCTGAAAACTTACTAAGTCTGGATGGAAGGAGGAAAGGAAGCAAGGTATGAAGCACTGAGTTTGCTTAGAAGCAGAGGAGGTTAAAAAATAGTTTGGAAAGCAGTGGAGAAGGAAAAGAAAAATCCCTCTTCAGATGAATAGCTGCAGGCACATGCCATTAATTTTAGCTATTAAAAAGTGCTGAAGCATATTTTGAAAATCTTCACTCTTGCACAGATTTTTCTGAGACTATCGATGGGACTTTTTCATTCCAGAGTACAAACAGCACAGTCTGGCCTTAAATTGAGAATATACAACCCATGAACATTGCTGAAGTAGAAGTGCAATTGCCAGTAATTTCACTCTCAGTTTTAGGTATTTTCACCTTAAATGTGAGCCGCCCCTGCAGCACTACTGTGTGCATTACACAGCATTGCATAACATTAAAATCATATTCTGAAAACAATATTCAACCCACTTCTCCTTACTCTTGGAAAACAGGAGGGAAAGAAGAATCATAATTCCCCCTAAAAGCAATGACCAATTTGCTACAGCAGGCAATGGCACAACTGATGCAAAACTCAGCTCTTGGTCTGATCCTACAGAACAGAGAATTGCTCTCTGCATGTTTGAGGAAAGTTGAGAGGGACCAAGCTCTTTAATAGATTCAGCAAGAGAGATAAATCAGATCTGTAATCTCAAATGCAAATCATTTAAGTATTCATTGATACCTGTTTTGCAGCAGCTGTAGGGGGAATGAAAAAGCTGATGCAGGAATGGGCTAAGAGTGATCTAACATAGAACACACAGGTGCTGCCCAGGGCTGGGGGCACAAATGCAGTTATTGTTTTGTACTTCTTATTTTCTGTGCATTCTCAAGGTGCTAGCAAGGTTTTGCTTGGTTGTTTTTTTACCAGAACACTAAGGACACTGAGTTGTCATTCTTTTTATCAAGAAGTCTGGTTCATAATTTGTAAAAGACATAAATTAATTATGGCGTCTGGCTTTACCAAACTGTCGCTATGGTTCAGTCATTTTATTCCAGGGTTGTTTTCTGGTAAATTTTTTCTTCTATTAAAATAAATTTGTTAACAACACACTAGAAGAAAACACTTTCTGCCATCAAAAATGTCACCTTTTGTCACAAAGGTCTTTATGAGCACTCTAAACACAACATGCAGCTCGAGCATAGGGGATCAAAAGCCCGGGAATTGCTGGCAAAGAAGTAGAAAACAGTCTGGGGCTCAATTCTACTTCTCCTGTGGTCAGCAACAGAGAGAATGAGTCATTTTTCTCTACTAAAATGCTTCTAATCTGCAATCCCTATCTCACAGAGGTTTAAGTCAAATATTGGTCTAGGAGATAACACTACCGTGGATACGGGATCCTTGCAGAAGGCAAGAAAGGGTCAAGGCACAACCAAGGCAGCTACCAGTGGGCAACCAGAGTCTGGGCTGTTTCTTTGTTACAAAACATTAAAGCAGAAAGAATTTGTCCATGCTTCCATCAATTTAAAATCTTCTGCTAGATAAATATTTTTGAGATCTGTACAACAGGCCTTCTATTTAACAATGAATACATTTCAGGCTAATGTTCTGCCAAGCTCCAGCTCTCTTTCTAGCAGCTGAATTCTTGGATAAAATCATTTTGCAGGGTATGAGCAATGCTGTTCTGAAAATAGCATCACTGCAAAATGAAAGATGGCAAGAACCTCTATAATGCTGATTTATTTCAATGAAATTTCATCTTCTGTGATTAGTATCTATTTTGATGTTTTCAGCTGAATTTTCATACTTAATAAAAATGTAAATCTATAGAATTTATTAATTCTGAGGCTCAAGCATAAATACCTAAGAGGGAAACAAACAAAAAAATTTGCCCATTCACAATTTACATCATAAAATTTATAAAACAGAAAAATGTTTTGTGGATCTAAATAATCTGCATTTATCATCACCACATTTACAGGGACATTAAAAAAAAAGAAAAACGACAAACAAAAAAAAAAAAAAAAAAAAAAAAAAAAAACCCAATTAAAAAAACCCCACCAAAACACCAAAATAAACATCACCAATCAACAAGCTGTTTCCCAGTTATTCTAAGTGTGTTTCCACTAGAAGAATGGATTGGACAACACTCTTTAAAATATCAGTGGGTTTAAGCATCTTGCATAATGCTCAGCATTTAGACATGTGCTGCTGAGAAAACACTAAGAGGTGATATTGCACTTCCCTGATTCTAAATAGATTACATCTTTTGGCTTTCTTTCCAATTCACTGATATGAAAGTACACTTCAGTACTTTATTTTTTATTGAGTGAATATTTTTAAATCGGTTGAGAAAAAAAAACGATTTTCAAATGAGAAAGAGCCTGATATTTTATAATCTATTAATATAGCAGTCCTTTCTAATTAACATCAGCAGCTAAACTGGCATTCTTCTATCAAAGACTTTAAGCTATAAATGGGATTTTATGCATATGAGAGGTATCAAAATCCCTAAGTCTGACAGTAGGAACAGATGAAAAGAAAACATCATAAATGTCTTTTATCTACCTTTGGTCACCGGTGCATGGAGAAAGTGATGCTGAGACCAAGCCCAGTCACACTCTCAGCAGGACCCCACACTTGTTAGGTCCATGTGCAGAAGCCAAAAATATCAATGTCCCAGTTGTGCAAGCTCTAATTCATATGACTCATATAGACTTCCCTGAGTTGTCCTAATGACACCAAAACAGTAAAGATGATTCATGCAAGTAAAAAATGGGAATACACAACTTGTTTTCTAAAAATGTCCAGTCTGCATACATATAGATACATGTTCACATGTATACTATTTTTATCTTTGTAGTATCTTTATCCACCAATGTTTTACACCAATTTATGTAAGTGGCAGATCCGTCTTGAATGTAATATTTAATGTAATATGTAACATACATACAGAACAAGTGACTGAGGAGGAAAAAATGTTAAAAGGTAAAGGAAAGAGAGAAAAGGAGTGGCAGAGGAAAATTAGAGGGGGTATAAAAAGAAAAGACATTAAGATATAGCCACAATATTGTAGTAATTACAGAAACAGTCCCATTGATTTTGAAAGGCTTCATCTGTAGGTTTATAAAAATTAAAATATGTTTAGTTTAGGTTTTTTTCTCTTTTTTAATCAGTACAAAGAGGTTTATTGTCAGAACGGAGAATGTGTATCTTTATGTAGTGCATTACTCACTCTCAGTAACAATATCAACACATGCTGTGCCAAAAGGATACTTAGGAAGTACAAGATATACTTAAACTCACAACTATCTGTCTTGATGCAGTATAGACAAAAGAACAGAAATAAACTGAGTCCTCTCCTATCATTATCAGGCAACATATAAACCTTGTATATTTAATAGTATGTTTTTTCTGAAGTCTGTACAGATATGAACGCTAAATAAATATATATGGCTACAGAAAAGGAGTGGTTTGCATACTGTGATAGCAGTAGTGTGGTTATAGTGCCAGGAGTACTATATACAATATTCTCATCTAAGTGCAACGTATCTGCTGTGTTGCAGGTGTAATTGAAGGACTTGGAGTTGCTGTGTTAAAGGTAAGAACATGGTATCTTTCACCAACAACCAGGTCCCTAACACAGGACACAATTAATATGATACATTTAAATGGAATGCAGTATGCACCAATCAGCAGCTAAGCCTTATACCTCAGATCATGACACAATTACTACTATGCTTAAATAGTTTATTAAAGGACAGTCTTCAATATTTGCAGTGAAATATTTCAACACTGGAAGCAAGGGATGCAATACCACCTGCTCAGATTTTCAATGAAAAATTAATGGTACCATTTCATACAACACAAATCTGCACCTGAAATTCTCTATATTTTGCTGTGTAAACATATCAGGGCCTTTTTGCCTTATCAGAGAATTAAAATTATTCAAATTACTGAGATTTTATCAAACAAGCACTGCATAAACCTTCAGCATTTCTCACTAAGAATACCACATGCTTCTATACTATTATACTGCTGATACAGACTTCTGAAATTTTTAGTAAAAGCATATGTTAAAATATTTATTAATGCAGAAGAAACAGATGACTGAAGGAAAAGTGATTGTACAATAATGAGTTGTTGAAGAAATCATATACTCTATACCCTGAATATGCACATATGAATATGCACATTTTTCACACAACAGCTGGGAAACCCTGCTCCCTCAGACCAACTTTTTCACTAAGAGAAAATAGAGACTGAAAATAATGGGGAGAAAGCAGGTAGCTAAGCAAATAATATCAGCAAACCTCCAGTTCTTCAATTATTCATATCCTTTCTTTCCCTTGTTCTCCTCTCCTGTGGTTTTTTTTAATTCCTATTTTTAATATTCTTAATAGATAAAAGATCTTTTACATTAAGAGCATTTGCGTCACTTCTTTGTTCTTCCCCATTTGTAATTTTTAGTAAGAAATGAAACACTGCTCTCAAGTCTTAAAAAAGAATAGAAAAATTTTCTCCTTCACCTGTTACATCATTACTTTTTGCTAAGCAGCTCTTCCTGCATCAACCTGTTGTGTGCTGCCTTCTAAACAAACTAAGCCTTGCTTGCACTTTGATGCCATTTCAAAGGGGAAACAGAACTATGAAGGATGTACAGTCCCTATAGATTGTTTCTGCAATATTTCAATGGAATAACAATAAAAAAAAAAGAGCCAACAGCAGGTAGATTGTGCAGAAGATGGAAATGTTGATGACTAAGAAAATATTCTGAATTACTTTGTCATAGGCATAGTTATAATTAAAGTTATATGTTTCACTGTTGCCAATTTCTATTACAATGACTGTAAATAAAGGTAATTTCGGAAGGAAATTAGCAAAAATAAACGGGGATACAAAACCAGTTTTAAAAGAATATCACATATTCTTCTGTTAAAAAGCAATCTGGACTTTTATTTGACATTATATATATTCTTTTTCTATGATATGCTTTCAATTTCACTGGGTGCCATTTTTTTCTTTTCTCTTTTAAACCCAGAAAAATCCACATAGAAGATAAATTGTAATTAGTTGTGTATGATAACCTTAGAAGGTCAGTGAGAAACCGTAAATATTGGAGCTCAAAAAACCGTAAATACGGGAGCTCAAACACAAGAAAACAATGAATTAAAAAGCCCTGGGTTTGCATTTTGCTACACTTGCTTCTACATGCCACATCTTTATAAACTGCAACACGAGAATGTTTTAAAAGGTAATTTTCCCTGCAATGAAAGGCTGTATTTATTCAACTTAGAAGATACTAAATGGTTATTCTACACGTATCTTTGTATTCTTTCATTTAACAGTGCGAGCATCCCTTCGAGTCTTTCATAATGGAACCGATACTCAGAACTGAATCCAATTATAACAACCTACCAGCAGTACTAATTGGTGAAAATGCATTGCTGGTAATTACTGCAACGCATCCTTCTGCCCAGGATGAACGACACCAATAAATTCTACCCAGTGTTAAACAATAAGGAAAGACTACCATTAGCACTGTTTTTTCTTATGTAAAATGCATTAAAGTGAGTCATCCACTTAAAAGTTACCTACTGATAGCTTTAACCCAGATTCGGGGACTAAGGTAAGTGCTTCAAAAAACCAATCAAACAAAAAGAATATAAAAATAATGAGGTGAGAGGGAAGAAAAAGGAAGAAAACACGATCGCATAGTGCTTTGTCGTGGATTTTTAATTTTTTTTTTCCTATCTGTAGGCGAATCTTCAATATGATGTATTGGCTTCCTTTTGCCTTTCTTTTATTGCATCATTATTATTTGATCTTTGCACTGCTCTGGGCAACACTTTCATGCTAATAATTCTGCAGTGCTTCAAAGATTTCTAGCTCAGGGCCAGGCAAGGCACCGAGCTGCGTGCACCGCGAGCATCCTTCAGCTCTCGCGAAGGTATTTGTGAGAAGTAACGATCTGCGAGGCCAAGGCTGAAGAAAACAGTTCTTAGCTGTGCGGCTTTAGGCGTGCGGAAGCCCCTCCGGCGGGACCCACGCGTGCGCACCCGCGGACGCACCGCAGCCCCCGCGGGTGCGCTGGAGCCCGGCCAGGCAGGAGGCAGCCGGAGCTCGGGCTCGGAACTCCCAGCCATGCCCGCCCGCCCCGCTTCCCATGCCGGCCGCGGAAAGGCAACGAAATCCGCCTTCCGTGTGGATTTTAATAAAATTGCCAAAGTTTTCAGGGTTTTTTATAAACGATGTTGAAACTCCATCCACGCTGGAATAACCTCTGTGGGAGGAAGGGGCGGACTCTGTGTAACTCGAAACTTTCTTCTCGACAAGGATGACCTGCCGGCGTGTATCTGGGAGCCGCTCCGGAGCGGGATTCCCAGGCGAAGCCTTTACCTCAAAAGTCCCGCCGCCGGCCGTCACCGGAGTTTCCCTCTGCCGGCGACCGCCCCGGCGGGACCTTCAGCTACCCTGGCTCTTTTCTAAGCAAAAAAAGCCGAAAACCTACAATTTTCCCCGATCGCCACTTTCCGCCCGGTCTAACTTGATTTCCCTTTGTATTGTCGCTGTCCCTGGAGCCGAGGAGCGCCCCCGCCCCCGCCGTGCCCCCGCC
>WAAE01019698.1:0-40655 GCA_013400495.1 Nicator chloris | reverse complement strand
CGTGCCCCCGCCCCGGACCCCCGGACCCCGCTGGGACTTACGTGGTGGCCGAGGGGAAGGGTCCCTCCGAGGAGTGGTTCATCACCAGGGACTGGAAAAGTGTCAGGCTAAAGACCAGCAGCCAGCCAGCAGCCATCTTCCTGATCGAAGATCGATCCCCCTTCCCCAAGTCGGCGAGACGGCAATAATAATAAATTCAATTATCGTGTGTGCCGGTGCGGGGGGGGCCGTGGTTCTTTAAAGCCTCCTCCGCCCCCCCCACCCGCCCCCTCGCAGGAGGCGCAGCCCAGAGATGCGCGGAAAAGCGGGAGCGCGGCCGAGGGTGGGGAGGAGGAGGAGGAGAAACGATGGAGATCTGTGGGTGGAGTGGGGGAAGAGGCGAAACAGAGAAAAGAGAGAGAGCAAGAGATACTCCACTCTCTGCTACTCCAGCAGCAGCTCCAGCTTCATCTGATCCGCCGCCATCAGCGCTACTTTTGTAACAGATCCTACTCTGCGTGTGTGTGCGCGCGTCCTTCCCTGATTTATTCCACTGATTGCAGAGCAGAAAGAGGAGGAGAGAGGCAGGCGGGGTGGCGGCTCCTGAACGAAGAGGAGGGAAGCAGGGGATAGAGTTGGAGACGGGCAGATCGCTGCCGGCTCCTGCCTTCCCTGTCGGCAGCGGGGAAAGTCGGGGCGAGCAGCGGGGGCGGGCGCCGGGCCCTGCGGCGGCCGCGCTCCATACAAGGCGCCCAGGAACTCCCGGCCGGGCCGCCCCGGGGCCGCGNCCACTCCGGGATACCTGAATCTGAAAAATATTGATTTTTAAGACACCTATCTAAGAAATGGTGGTGGTAACCTGTGATTTACATCTACTGTGTTTAAATCGACAGTAGCCATCCAGCCCAGTGCATCCTGAGCCCCTCTGACCCCGGGAGCAGTAGTGGTCTCGCCGCCCCGCGCAGCCCGCACGCTATTTTTAAAACCGCTTCGTGCCTTATTTTAATTCCAGCTCCCCCTCCTCCCTTCTCGGCGGCAGCAGCCGCACACAGCCCGTGTGCCACCAGTCTGGGCTGCGATTTAAATAGATATTTCGTGGATGCATCTATAAATGCCGCTCTCCCCGCGGCCGGCTGGAGCAGCGCTGCTCAGCCCCGCGGAGCCGGCCCGGCCCCCGCGCCGCCGCCCCCGCCCTCCGCAGCGTCCCGGGCCCGCGGCGTCCCTGAGCGCCTCCGGGGAGCCGCCCCCGGGGGCACGGCCGGGAGCCCTCGGGATGCGCCCCCGAGGTGCAGCTCCGCCGCAGCGCTAACCCAGATATTCATTTCAGATCCCTCTGGAAATTCAGAGGACGCATTCCCGCTCCCCTCCTTTCGTTTGCCCATGTTCACGCACACCAGTCTCTGTGGCAACTATACGCTCTCAGTATAAATGTAGAAAGTAATCCAGGGAAATGTTTCTTAGCTTATTTGTTAAAGCAGTTAAAACTTCAGTGACAAATTTGATTTTCTTTTTTGATCTTTGGCTTAGTTTTGTTTTTTTCTTTGTATGTGCTTACATATTTATATTTTAATATATTTACTTAGTTCAACAGGTGAAAATGAAAGAGCGGACCCAGTATTCATTTTGTTTTTGCATCCTTTGTATTTAAGGATCACATCTTGAATGCATTAACTCACAACAAATTCTATAAAACAGAAAAGTGCTCATCTCTATTTTAAAGGTGGCAAAGGGATCAAAACTGAGATGCACAAATGAAGAATTGAGTGCTCACATTCCCCGGGCTCAAAGCCAGCGTGATATTTCAGTTGCAATCTGTAAAGCATGCAGTCACTCATCTACATTGTTTCTGGATTGGAGCTGGCACTTGGGAGATGGTGGGAAGAACTCCCAGTTTTCTTCACCTATCCACCTACCTATGGGTACGTAGGATTCAGGGTTTGGATGCAAGTCTGAAATAGCATTTTCCAAAATGATTCTGCAGCCTTTAGACTCAAACAGTCTGAAGAGTATCTATAGCTCAGCTTTTGTAGGTCTCCATAGGCCTGACAGTTTTGCCACGGGAAGTGGCAGTGCTTTGGATACTTACCTGTAACTACTCACCTGAGTACCTCTGCTTCCCCATGGGGATGTCAAGGGTACCAACACAATCATGGCGCTGCGGCACAAAAGTCCTGCTCCACATGAGATGAATCGTGAGGAGATCTGGGGTAGAAAGATGGTGGGGAGTGAATCAAAGTCTTGGAGAAATGCACAGAGGAAAGGGGCTGGAGCTGCGAACTAGTACAGGTTGCACAAGAACATGACAAATTTACTTAGATAAAGTAATTTACTTAGATAAATATCCTCATTCTTGGGCTCTCACACTAACAGTAGCATTATCAGTATCAAGTTAACATTAGTTCAGTTATGAACCTGAATATTGAACAAAAATACTGATTCTGCTCCTTGATAGGACTCTGAAGTTTGGCTCAAGTTCATGCCTAAACTCTGCTGAGTTACCAGGAACCAGATGTTCCTCAGTTAGTTGTGCCCCAAAACACCTACAGTTTTGCAGTGGGCAACACAGTAATGGATTAACACTGGCAACATCCCTCCAGAATAAAAGGGAATGCCCCACCTGGCTCCTTCCCAACCCAAAGGATTGAGCATATGCCCATTTCTTCTCTTCTCATTAGGAAAGTGTTCATGTTAAATTCCCAGCAGTGCTGCCCCCAAGGGCCTGTTGAGCAAGCTGTGGACACTGAGCTGGGAAAGAGGTGTTCTCCCAGGGCAGAACCCCCTGGAGTGGGCAAACAGAAAAGTACTGACCTGTTGGTGTGGGAAGGAGAGAGGGTGCAAGTAACTACACAAACACACACAGGAAATGGTTTCAGTAGGTGAGAATAAGCAAGACCACCTTTACTCACAAGTACTATTTCAATATGATGTGAAGGACACCAGAAGATAAGGGAGTGATAACATAATATAATAAATAGATAAGTAAAGGGTTACACAAGAATATTTCTCTCATCATTAGTATAATTTTCTGTAAGCCTACACTTCTGGTGCTTGGAGAGCTTCTCAGGGCAATAATTACACCTGCAAATAGTTCCAACAGTAACACATGGCTGGCAATAGAACTGTGCAATGCATAGGTTGGTTGACACCCCAGCTAGTACTGTGAGGTCTGGATTAATCAGTACTAATACACTGAACAACAGTTGAAAAGTGAAAAAGATTCTAGAGAAAATACTGCTATGATTTAAGAAAGAAATATTCAAAGCTTCCAATCTACTGTACTATTCACAACTATATAACAAGACCCTCTGCAAGTTAATCCTACTGTGAACAGTATAAATGAATGCCTGTGGAGCTCACTGAAATTTAGGAGCAAAAGAGAGAAGTTGTCTATTATGTAGCTCCAGCATGGAGGAGAAATACACAGGTTAACTCCAAACAAGCTGGTTGAGGTGTGGAGGAGCAGCCAGGGCTGGAAAATGGAGCTTGACGTGATAGACAACTCAAGATCACCCTGCAAGCTTTTCAGGATTTACAAGTAAACTTGAACTGAAGCTCCATTTTAAGAAAAGGTGGAATCAAATAACAGTTTTCCTGTAAAATTAAGGAAGGCTGGAAGTCAGGTTTTGAAGTTTTGCTTTTTTTTAAATCTGAAACTCCGGAATCCAATGCCAGCCTGAAGCATGGGGAAGAAAAGAAAGCAGGACTTATTCCATGAGCAATTTATTATTTACTAATTACCTAGTCTTTGGTTCACCTAATTATTTATAGCCTAAAAATCTATTAATTTACCAAGTATTTAATAAAGATGCAGAATGTTTAGAAATAGTGACTTCATCCTACAGCTGTGTATGGACATGAGCAATAGGCCTCAGAGTTCCCACTACCTTCAACAAAAAAGTGTGATTGACTTCAAACATTAAATTAGCAGACTTAAGTTTCTTCCTATGTCTTCACCCTCCCATAATGCGGAAGAAAGAAGCACAAATGTAGTTCCATCATGAAGTTTTAAAAATCCACTAACAATAAACAATCCTAAACAATAAATTTCTTTACATTTGCTGATTAAACTATTTTCTTATATAGTCACTGTTTTACATATATGGCTTATACTTCACAGTAGCATTGCACTGCAGAAATTCTTATCATTTATCTGTGTTGAGATTCCTAAAGATCTAGTACAGCTGACAAGTCTTTTTCTTTAAGCACTTGAATGGCAAACAACTAAAGTAAATCTTTCTTCATCCTTACTTCACTTCATTCTAAATTTATTGCCTGTCATATCTCACCGAGACCTTTCTGTGAAGGAGCACAGGAGCGACAGGTATTGATATAATGAGGCATCTTACAGAAAGTTTGCTGTGTAGCTGTTTGGTGGACCTGGCAGGGTTAGGCTTATGGTTGGACTCTTACCTTAAAGATCCTTTCCAACCTAAAAGATTCTGTGATTCTATTCTATGATTCTACTGAATGTACCAGAAAGCTTTCAACTGATCATGGTAGTCCATATGTCAGAAAAAAAATTCCTATTGCAAAACCACAAAATTTAATTTGCATCAAAGGCTTCTTCTCAGTTCATTTAATCCATAGCAAGTATTAATTCATGATCAAGCTTTTCTCTCTTATTTCAGTTTCTGGATGTATTATTTATGTTTTCATGTATTATTTACACCGTTGCAAATCTAGCATAAAAGACAAAAGAGCTAGGCCCTCTGTCTCTTAAACACTTTTTAAAAATCCAAATTTATTATGTTAGCACCAGAATCAAAGTTTCATTAATCTGGTTTTATGCTTGTATATAAACTCATTCTTCAGTAATCAGCATTTTCAGAAAAATGTTTCAAGACAGCGAGAGGTTAAGACCACACGTGCAGTGATTGTAGCACTTGTGTGAATAGATGGGACAGTTACCAAGTGGCTTAAGTGTCTCTTGGGGGGGCATTATAGGCAATAAATCTGTACTGGCTTTATTCTCGCCAGCCTTAATCACCATTTTCCACTTTTCTTTGTGCTTGTTGTAATACATACTTTGCTAGATGGAACCCCCAGATGTTACTGAGTTCAGCCAAAATCTGCTTGCTGAAATACTGCAAAAAGTATGTGCATAACCCTGGAGAAAGGTGTAAAGCACAAGTCTGATGAGGAGCAATTGAGGGAGCTGGGGATGTTTAGCCTGGAGAAAAGGAGGCTCAGGGGGGACCTTATCACTCTCTACAACTGCCTGAAGAGGTTGCAGAAAGGTGGGGATCAGTCTCTTCTCATGAGTAACAAGTAGTAGGACAAGCAGGAATGGCCTCAAGTTGCACCAGGGAAGGTTTAGATGGGATATAAGAAGAAATTTCCTCATGGAAAGGGTTGTCAAGCACTGGAACAGACAGCCCAGTGAAGTGGTTGAGTCACAATACCTGGAGGTATTTAAAAGATGTGTAGATGTGGGACATGGTTTAGTGGTGAACTTGGCAGTGCCGGGTTAGCAGTTGAACAATATAATATTAAAGGTATTTTCCAACCTCAATGATTCTGTGGTTCTGTAGTTCTATGATAATAAATACCACATGCCAAAACACTATTTTCTTTCTGGCATGTAATATCTTCTTTATGTCTCTGTTTTACATAAGGAAGGAGGGATAATCTTGCAGAATAGTTCTCATTCCGTTTGCTGGTGCAGGACTGACTAGAGAGTGCAGATAGCCTGATCTCAGTTTCTAATTTCAGGAGTAAAAATGCTCTTATTGAAGTCTGCACCAGTTGGAAATGCAGGATCCAGCCCATTGCCAGCGAGATGAATTGTTTTACATATTGGAATTGGATAAAATTTATATTGCAAAAACTTTGTGACCTAAATCCAGCAGCAAGATAATCAACACTGTCTTGTTCTAACTCTGTCTTTTGTTCATATTTGAGCGAGCATGCTGGATCTCATAGCAAAACTCACTATCTGATATATCAAATGCTTTTCTTGTTATTGTCAGATTTGAGGAAAGCATCCATTCTAATTCTAGTCATTAGAGCAGGGCTGTATGCATTGTCACACTGCAAAGTTTTCTATTTGCTTCGGTTTTTTGGTCCTGCAGTTAAACCAACAATAATTTTAGGATACTTTAATATTGAAACTTGGAGTCCAGGACAATAAACATTCTCCCAATGAATACCAAGAAAAGTATTTTATAACAAAGTGCCAGTCTAAAACTTCATCCATGGTGCTGATTTTGCTTAGTGTAGAGTTGATTTTCTCCAGAGTAGCTAGTATGGGGCTTTGCTTTGGGGCTATTTTGAAAACAGTGTTGATAACACAGGGATGTTTTAATTGTTGCTAAGCAGAGTTTACACTGTAGCACTATATGGAGGTCGTAATTTGGTTCTGAAACACTCTGTGTTCATTCTAATACGATCACTAATATGTTTCTGGGTTTCAAAGGAAAATTTTTTGTTGTTGTTCATTAATCACTGTGTTATATTTCACAGTATAATGTAAAAGTTCTCATTGTAAATCTCATATTGTTGTTGTGACATTATTCTCAGAAAACCAGAAATGTCAGTCATCTTGCTGGAGAAAACCCTCAATTATAAATGTTAAACTGTGGTCTGTTCTGAACTATGTAAAGAAATATAACTTCTAAGAGCAGTCTTATACAAATAACATATGTTTTATAAGGTTGAAATTGACACAGTATTTTTGTACAACCTTGACTATTTTCTACCAAGTCCCTAATCTATTTTAACTCAGTTTATTCCATCCCTTCCATTGACTTGAAGCATATACAGTTCTCTCTTGAAACCAAATATCTATCTATCTATCTATCTATCTATCTATCTATCTATCTATCTATCTATCTATCTATCTATCTAACTATATATGCATCTTCTTTAACCTCATAAATCAGACAATTTTCCCCTTTTTTTCACCCTGTGAGATACATGTATGTATAAGTATGTATATACTATTATCTATATATTACATAATACTACATATACTTACATCTCATAAGTATGTATATACTTATGCCAGTAAATGCTTTTCTAAATGCAAGGATGGGCCTTTCCTGAAATCTGGTCTCCTGAAACTTTATAGAACTAAAAAAAAGGTACATTGACCCGTGGAGAGGCACTCTCTGCTGTGGCAACAGAGTAATCATAGCAAACCACTATCAGCCAAATGGAATTAAGCCATCTCAGCATCTCATACCTACCTAATCCATCTAACCTAATTAACCAGGTGGTTACAAAACATACAAGATTCCAAAGTTATTACTGACATTTTACTGCAATATTCCTGCAAAAGAATGGGTGCTGTCGTGCCATTCAGCCACAGATGCTACTGCTGGAAGTTCAACAGGGTAAGCTGAACTTTAGCAGGAAGGTTGCATTTGTCTCCCTTTTTTGGAACACAGTTGTTGCTGTTCCTCTTCTGCATTTGGTGAGATATCCATGGACTGCCTATGAGAAAAGGGTTTCCTTTTTTCTTACCCAGTCGTAGTGAATGGGCATAGACCAGCATCTCCACAGAATGGTTCATCCTATCCTAAAATATGGGTTCTTGAGATGGCATTGGTATCCTGCTTGCTTTGCTTTATAAACTAGTAGCAAATACAAAAATAACTTAGAAGGAATACTGGGCAGGGGGATGGGGAAAAAGTAAGAATGAAAGATTATAGAGCAAAAATAAGAACAGGAAAGTAAATATCAAGAAGGGAGGTTATGCATGTGGAAATAAAGACATACATATTGTCTTCATTATATATTGTACAAGGAAAATGAAACTTTTAAAATTATATAGGTGAGGAAAAGTAAAGTGAATCAGGAAAGCAGAAATATAAGGAGGAAAAACTACATTAGGATAATGAGACAGTAAAGGGAAGAAAAACTGTGTGCTGACAAGGAAGAGATGCCAGTAAGCAGGAGAGGTAACAAAGAGGAATGAGCTCACAAGAGAGGTGTGGTCTACACATACTGATGTGCACTTATCCACTGAGTTTTAGAAGATGGCAAAAAGAATGGCAAAAAGAAGCCAAGTCCATTATGCCAGGGGTGTAGAACACTGGCTGACAGCTCTGCCACGTGCTGGATCAGAGCCAGGTGGCCCTTTTAGCTGGGGTCAGGCCCCATCTGATGTGCTTTGTCCCTAAGCAGAGATGATCAGCTCAGGTAACAAAGGCCACACAGCTCCTGGCTTAGGAGCACAAGACCCAACCCTTGCATTCAGGGTGAAGCCAGAGCTCCCTCCTGTACAACACAGGATACCTCCATCTCATTAGACAGCTTCTGCTACACATTTTATACCAGCTGCAAAAATGATTTAAGGAAAATTTGAATCTTTTGTATACTCATAGTTTCTAATGAAAGAAGCTAGTGGGATAGATGGTAAACTTTATGCCAAGTAGCCTTAAGAAATAATAAAATAGCAAATAAATATTTATAATATTCCTTCTTCTATAAAGCCTGAAGACAGATAAGTTCTCTCATCTCTTTCATGATTTATTAAAAATCTTTAATTGGCTGTTCTTAAAAAATTCCAATTTGACTTTTAAAGTGAAAAGTCAAAAGATAAAAGCATCTATAGGTGAACTTCCACATCTGATCTGCCCATGTCTCTATAATTCAAATGGAGGAATGGATTTAAAAGTTACATTTCAATCTTCTGCTCTCATTTCAGCAGGAATTGCAATTTTTATGTTGTTCTATTTGAAAGGATAAAGTGAAATTTTTGCATTTGCCCATAGTATCTATATGGGTCTAATTCTTTTCAGAATCATGTGCCATTAAGCTATATAATGTAATTTATTAATATGGGTTAATGCCTCAACAGTCCAAACTATTTCACAAGCCATAATACATCACTATGGTAATGTTAAGCCCCTTGTTATAATTGGGTTTGTACAGTCTGCCATTCCATGCAAAGCAGCAAAGGGCAGCTCTGCACAAACCCCTCCAAATGCTGGAATGAATTGTGTTGTAGACTTCATATTGCACTTGCAGATGTTATTAATTACTGCTACTCTCTGTTTAATAGCTGTTTCCATAGTAACTATGTTTTGTTTTGTTTTGTTTTTTAAGAGGGTGTGAAGGGAACTAAGTTGAGTAGTTGTTTTGTTTGTTGGGTTTTTTTCCCTAAAAGGAGGACAAAGGCAATCTGACTATATATACACCTGTAGAAATATATATGTGTACGTATAAATACCCAGACCCTAAACAGTGCAAGAAATGCAAGATAAAGTAATGACACAGAGGAACACAATTGTTTACAGAATATCTCAAGCTGCTTAAATGATCAATTACTTAAGTTAACAATCTGCTGTCACTTTATCCTTTTAAGTTAGTGACTTTTGGCACAATCTAGAAAGTCCAGTGAAGTCAGAGTGCATGCAGTGCAAGCAAACACAGATCTGTGTCTGTGTCCAGCATCACAGATTTACTAGATACAAACATACTATCAGTGATGCTGGCTTAGGACTAAAAGACTTAAAACATACATCTCTATGAAGACTTAATAATAAATGTAATATCTTATGAGCATTATAAATTAACTCTGACTGTGTATCCTGCATTTGAAATACATGTTTTTTACATCCACTGCCCAGCATATTTACAAGAACAGAACAAAGTATGTAGTGTATCAGCTAACACACCAAGTATCTGTTATCTTTGAGTCATGTCTAAATTCTGTCTTCATTCAACACATGCTGTTGGTTAAGAAGTATTCTAAAAACAGGTAGAATGTCCTGGTAACTGGAGATGTGAATAGTTTAATTTTTACTCCCTACACATATCAGAAAGTAAAGTGAAAATAAAGATTCATAAGTAAAATTACCAATTAATTAAAAATTATTGTCTCTTGAAACTACCAGGGGTGGAAAAAATAGATTTATTCTGATATTTCAAGATGATACACTGAAATAACAGAAATATTTCCTTTTAAAGTGTAACATTTATCATATTCTAACTCTTAAAATATCATATGAAAACTATAACAATATGAGCTTATTTCCATCAATAGCTATGATAGAAAACATGACTTTAAATGTCCAGTTCTCCCTCCCTTGAGTACAGAAAACCTTTCATCCGTTTTGAAATGCAGATGACTGAATCCAGGAGTATCACAAGAATTTTTCTTTTCTATGGAAGCTGACTGCCAAGTCCCATGTGCACCTATCTGCCCTGTGGGAGTGAAATATAACCTTTTGAAGCAGATAAGCATTTGTCCCATGCACTGATGAAATCCTGGGTTTACAGTTTAAGTAGGTCAGAGTGATGCCCATTTTGTGACTGATCTTCAGAAAGGTACACAGCACCTCCACTGCTGTATGCATTAGTAGCCCAGTGTTTGAAATTGTCCTCAAAACATCTACATAAAGCACAGAGGAAATAAAAATAACTCAGGGAATAATAAATTAATTAAACATTAAAATAGAGTAATGAAAAAAGAGAGGGATCTCAATGTCTAAGAGGATAAAGCTGGACTGAGAGTTTTCCTTTTATAACACAAATCAATGTTTTCCCTGTGAGCTGGGAAATTCTCGTAGGACCTGAGCGTGTCCTGCCTCCCACGCGGCACTTTGCAGCAGAAATCCTCTCTGAGGAGAGGTTGCTTTCTGTAAGAGGCTGCTGCTATTTCCCCATCTGCTGCCTTGGACTGGCTGCCCAGGCACAGTGTCCTTGGGGCCAGCTGAGCCATGGCTTGCATGGTGTCCTGCAGAGCAGTCAGTGCTGCACCTCCAGAGAGTGACAGAGACCAGGCTGAGGTGCCTGCTCAGGGAGAGCAGTGCTGTGCTAGATTCCATCAGTAGTCCCTGGAAATAGAGTTCCTTTGTTTCTTTTTCACTTTGGAAACTTCCTTTGCCCTTGACTAGGCCTTTCTTCTGGTCAGTCTCCTGAGGTCTGTTTTGTAGGCTTAAAAAGAGATGAGAGGAAGATCATTTTTTGAAAACATGAGCAGTCTATGGGAGACATCAAGTGGAGGACATAACCTTGAGAGTACAGGGCTAAGGGAGGCAGAAAACCTAATGCAGGGTCAGGAAATTGAAAGGAAAAGGATTAATTAAAATATACTAAAGGAGTTTTGAAGATGAAAAAGGAATATAAGTGCTAAGTATTTTCCTTTGTAACAGAAGCTGTGCTGAAAATAACAGGGAAAGCATGGCTTTTATTTGAGAGGCAATTTGCATATTAATATTGTGATAGCATTATGCAATAGTATATAAGACAGATTGGGTAAATAGAGGCTGTGACCAAACATTTCAGCTTCTTCCCCATGTCTGTTGAAAATAAAAACTGGCAGAATGTCACACTGTAGGATTGTCCTTGATTTGTTTCCAGTAGAACATTAATTGATGTGTTCCCATGTTTTGATATGTGATTTACAAGCTCAATAACTCGAAGGGTGATTACAGCCAGGCAGGCAATCTGGATGCCAAGCCTCATTTCAGTGAACTGTCCTGGATATTTCACTCTGAAAATCATGGCTTTCTAAATGTGTGGGAAACAATATTAAGCAGTGGCAATCAACAGTGCAGTTTTCTGTTGGTGTAGCAGGAGGGATTATTTTGAAATAGCTAGTGCATCTGTTTGGTAGCTATTTTTCTCCTGAACTGGAAAAATCTACAATGTTTCAGACAAAATGCTTACAAAATACCCAGAAATGTAGAAATTTTTGAAAAGAACATTTTGTATTAAAAAAAACAAAAAATCTGGTTTATTTATTTCAAAGTAACCAAAAGGAATGAAGAATATGTACAACTAGTGAAAAATAAATTAAAAAAAATCCCATAGCTTGCTTTGCAAAACTCTTGGCAACTCAGAAATTCTAAGCTATGGTTTAATTCCAATACAATCTACAGTTGCTCAAGTGTGACCCCTAAACACCAAGGCTGCAATGGTAACGGTGAAAAATGAAAGCTAATTATTGTAATACTCCGTGTTGCTAAAATATCATCAATCCATTTCATGTTTCATCTCATTTTCTAATATGGTTTCATTTGGTGAAATTTGCTTAACAGAAAAAAAAATCAAGCTTTTTTTTAATAACTCTATTGTTAAATGAGTAATAGAGAATTTGTGTTTGAAAGTGATTTTGTGATGTATGTTTATTTGATTGAAAGCTAATTCCAGTACAGCAGATTTAAAGGTTAATATTTCAGCTCACACATCAAACCCAGCTAGGAGATGGCATAAGTATAGAGGAGCAGAGTACTAGAGGTTGGATACAGCACAATATAACTTTGCAGAGTGAAAACTGGCACATGTTGACCAATAATCTGCGGAAACAACCATCAGCAGGAAATTTGTGATATCAAAATGTTTACTATATTAAAGCAACAAATGATAGCTTATTATTTCTTACATTGAATCTTCTGTCCGAAGACTGTGGGTGTGAAGATTAATGCTTTATCCAGTGTTTAGGAAAACATATCACCCTCTTTCCACCTCTGGGATAAGCTGACATTTCACTGGATCCTGTGCCAGTGCCTTTCAGCATCCTCTTGGGATTTGTTGCACAGTTGCTGCTTTAGGAGACAGTGATTTACCAACACCTTTTGCAACAAGTGTTAGTTGTTGCAGGAGGGAGATCAAGTCTATCTCTTGTTATACAAATTCATTTAATTCATTCCTCATCACAGTTCCTCATGACTGATTTTTCTAAATTTTAGTGATGTGAAGAATGCTTATTCTTATATATACTTTCTTCTTTTTCATCTGTTGCTTCATCTCTTGCACTAGGAAGTGAAGAACACCTTACTCTGTGTTCAGGTGAGAACATTGGCCCTGGCTCAGGCTCTTCAGTCCAACAGGAAACATATTTTGATGTAGAAGCAAAGTGGCTTCTTAGCAGCTGAAGGAACTTATGAGAGTATAAATAAGGAAAAGTAAACAGAAAGTAGGAAAGAAGTTTTGGTGTGGCAAGGAGAATGGAATAATTCAAAAGAGGTCAAGTTTTGGAGACAGGGTTTACAGGAAGAAGGTGAACCTCTGCAGATGTTTGAGGAGGAGAAATGAGACCAAAGAGTTTGCAAGAGAAAGCAGGAGATTGTATCTTTCTCTGGTAATTCTAGTAAGCATATTGCTGTGTCTAAGAAATGAAGTGGCTCTCATTCCAGATATTTAACTAGTCACCAGATATCTTTGAACCTCTTTATCCAGAGATGAGAATGGGTCTAGAAAGAGGGCTTCAGCCTTATGTACATTAAGGGTCCAGCTTCCCAAAAGCAAAGTTTTCTTCTGTTTTTATGTAGCTCAGCAGATGAAGATGCAAATAATCCAGAAAGTCATCCTATTGCTTGGAGCTTCCTGCCAACTAGAGATTATTAATTAATTTCTTCTCAATTCTGCTGTACAAAATGAAATGCTAGAAGTTAGCAAAACATCCTCAGAAAAAGCAGCGTTGCTGAGGTCAAGAAGTTTAAGAATAAAGTAACAATTGGCAAAAATATCACTGCTTTCAAACAAGCTCCAGAAATTTCACTGCTTTCATAAAGGAAAGAAGCAGAGGCATTATGCAATAAGGTTAAGGAAAAAGATGATAGAGCTATGATGATGTCACAGTTATGACACGGCCCTTAAACAAAAAAAAAAATATTTTTGTTTGTGGTTTTGGCCTCATTTTTATAGATTCTAGGTTTTGAAGGTAATTTAAGACAGAAAAAAAATGTGAAAAAATACAACATGGATTTACAAAGACTTACTTGATCGTTCTGGATTAAGATTCTATTTTACTTTGATTTCCTGGACAAAGGAAATGAAGTACATCTAATCTAGTTAGACTTTTACAAAGCAACTGATACAATTCCACAAGGAAAATTATTAGCTAAATAGAGAAGTCTGGGATTAGCACAGGAATTTTAAAATGAGTAAGGAATAGACTTAAAAGAGAAAAAGTGAAATGTTGACGTAAACTGTTAATTGGGCAATTGTCTTCAAAACTAGATTAGAGACTTATTTCATCTAAAATTTTCATTAGTAATCTTGGCTCATGGCATGATGTTGATCTGTTAAAATTTAATGATGACACAAAGGAATTGCCAATATAGGAGAGGGTTAAACATCATACAGGATGAAAAAGATGAATGATGATGGCAATAACAGAGTAAGAAGAAAATTATGACTTTAGGGACTAATAGGAAAAAATTGCTTGCTGCTCATGTGGGCTGTTTACACAATGCCTATGATTCATTAATATTATGTAGATACAAGATAACCAAATATAATCCTGTAATCTGGTTGTGTTCCCCTGTATTGTTTTTATATTTTTATTGTTTTCTGTTCCTCTGTATTGTTTCCTTCAGGGGAGGTTTAGATTAAATATTAGGAAAAATTTTTTGCACTGAAAGGATGGTCAGGGAGGGGGTAAAAAATTGTGGATATGACATCCAGGGACATGGTTATTGGTGAATGTGGTGGTGCTACATTGATAGTTGGACTCGAAGATCTTAGAAGTCTTTTCCAATTTAAATGATTCTATGATCCTGTAAAGCACTTGACTTTGGGCTGAGTATGAAAAACTGTGATCTTGCACCCTGCTTCTTACATTCTCGTGCATATGTAGCCTAAGAGCCCATCCTGATTGTGCAATACCCTTCTGGCCAGCCAGGTGAAACAAATTCGGACAGGAACAGGACTAAGCAGAGGTCCTGGGACTAAAGGTACTTTGCTTTTACAAGCTGGGGGCAGATAATGCATATGCTCACCCTCTGGAATTGGAAGATCAGACAGAAGAGAGAGAAGACACATTTTAGCTAATGAATAATGCTGGTACAAGGATAAACAGGCACAAATTAGCCACGGTTATGTGTGAAGAGGAAAATCAAGACCATCAGAGCAGTGAGTCTATAAGGGCAAAAGGGGAACATTTGTTTCTAGCTCATGAAACAGAAATAGCAGTGCCCCTTTGCCCAGATCAGTTTCTCACTTAATTTTTATTTCTGCAGTGAGTATGCATTTCCCGTAAGATCAGTAACACCATTCTTCACTAACAGATTACTTTGCTAAGCCTGCCCAGGCTGCAGAAATTAAACATCATTTCTCTTTCAGAGTTTGCATTTGCTGTTCTCTGACTACCCTCCAGTTTCTGTGCTTATGCTCTTTTTCATTGTGCTAGTTCACCCTTTTAGAGTTTCTCTCTGCTTCCTCACATGCCTTTCTCCTTTTGCTGCACAATATTTTTAGGCATCTTGATATAATTAATTTTATTATTATTTTCTTTATTTCTTTTTTTCTTGTCTTCTTTTTTAGCCAAACATTGCACCAAAGCAGGTGAAACACCATTTCTTGCTCAAAAAAAGCCTGGCTCTGTTGCAAGATTCTCTGTCATCATCATATATAGCAGCCTTAAAATTTACAAACAAGACTGGAACAGGCAGGCAGAATGCATATAACTTCCTGGTCTGATACAAGCATAAATCTTTTAAATTTCTTTTTCTCTAATATCCTAATTATCTAATTATAGCAGTGACTCAACATTCAATTTATTTGACTACAAAAAATGCTCTTAAACTTTTTTCTTCAAGTATGCTCGCCCGTATTAAGCTTACAAAACCCAAAAATCCCATCCCCCTTAGATCCAACATAGAGGAACCAAACCCTTGTTTGTTCTTAGTAACTTCTGATTCTTGCTTAAAAGCAAGAGAGATACTGTAAACCACCTCTTCAAACTGGCTCTTGACAGACAAAATGTCTCCAAGACTAGTTATTTAGCCCCTTAATCTTGATTTCTTCTAGCAAAACATTTAAAACATTTTGAATTTCAGATAGATAAATTACCATTACTAATATTTTGGGGCAAGACAGTTTTTTGGTGCACCCAAAGTCTGGGTCAACTCCTGGGCTGTGTAAGCAAAAGTTGCTTGAAAATCAGCCATAAACTGTTCAGCTTTTCAGACTGACGTGAGAATGTCAAACTCAGTGATATCAGATAAAATCTCTATCTTTATTTAAAGCTAATATATGAATTTATGTAAACCCAGATAAGGATAATTTTTTCTTTACTTCACCAGGATTAGATGGCCAGAGAGGAACTGGATGCTTGCTGTTAACACATCATGAGTTACAAACTGTTAATAACTCAGCCCTTTTCAGATCAAGGTCTGATCTCCACTCAGAAAAACAATGAGGACATAGATATTTCCCTTCCGAAAGGGTTTTCATGTCTGGTTTTGTTCCAGATATGCATGAAATCCTAATCCTTCTAAATGTTCCACATAAATAGCAGTACGTCTGAGCCAGCTAAACAGTGGTTTGATTTTACATCTAAAATGTTAACACTGGTAATAAATGCAAATGCAGTACTGAAGCAGCTACCACAATTGGATTAAATTTTCTAAGTGCTTTGAACATTTTGCTGAAAACAAAAAGTGGAGGAGTATCTTTTGGAATATGTGTAACATTTAATTTCAATACTCCATACTCTTTTTACAAGAGCTGAAATAAAATCTGAATTATTTTGCACAAGACTTACATAACTACAAAATTAACTAAATATCTTTATTTAAATGAAACAATTAAAGAAATCTTAACTTGATCACATAGTTTGGGCATTTTTCAGTTTTACCTCATCTAATTGGTTCTCTCTCAGTGAACCTCCCAAGTCCAGCATTCCCTCAGCTCTTTCCCTGAATTGACCTTTCTTGGTGATTTATGGAAGAAATGAACCTACCTCTATCCCTCTGCAGTTGGAAGAACACTCCCAATAAACTCAAGATCCTGAAGTCAAAGGAAGAAAAAATGAACAGAGAAAAAAGAAAATTAACCATTGCCATCAACAACAAAAAATACAGAGGGACGTCAGTTTACCATCAAGCTGCAAACTGTTGCTACAGGTTTTCACCCAAATAAGAGGTGTGCTATTGTTCAGGCTGGAACTTCTTTGTGATATTAAGTCTTCAGGGCAGGATATTTGTGAAAATAACTGGGGGACATCTGTGCATTGTCCTTGCTGCTGCTGCTGTCGGGGTTGGAGGTGGTGAAGAAGCCCATCAGGGCGTGGATGGAAGAGGGCTTAGGAGATTTGTGGGCTTTGTCAAAGTCAAGGCCAAAGGAGGAAAGGAGACCAAGAATTTCTGAAATATAACCTGTAATTTACACAGCTTCAGTGCCGTGAAAGCGAGTGTCTAATGTTTTGTTTTTCCTTGTTGCTTCATCTTTTTTTTTCTACTTTATTTCTCTTATTTGTTTCTACACTGGAATTATTATTTTTGACAGCTTGAGACAATTTCTCAAAGGAAAAATAATAATATAAGGTAAAATTATAAAGACATAATCAAATAATAATGAAAATATTTTGTTGCACAAACAAAAGACATTTTATGTAGTGGAAATCCCATAAAACATTCATCCATTTTGGAGTTTATTGTATTTGACTTTTGGTTTTTTTTCCTTAAGTTATAAAGTGGTAGGCCTTGTGGATCTCTGAACCCTAATCCTAGGGGTGCTTCAAGGCTGAGGTTGAGGTCCCCAGCATTATGAGTGGCCCAGATTAGGAACCTGTGGAGGGAGCAATGTTGCTGCAAATGTCACACTCACCTTGGCATGACTTCTTCAGCCCCAGTGTCCCTGGAACACGAGGCCTGTGGAACTCTGAACCCTAACCCTAATGGCAGCTGAGGGCCAAGACTGAGGCCCTAAAGACCATGGCTGGCCCAGAGAAGAAAGGTGTGGAGAGAGCAATGTTTGTGCAATATCCCCCTTAGTGGTCACCACATAGATCTGAGAGGTCCTAACCCATAAGAATAAATCCTAATAAAAACTGAAATAAATAGTAGATATTTCAAAATCAGATAGAATAGACAAAGGTTGTTACCTGTAAGAAAAAGCTCATTAAGAAGACCACAGAGTGCTGACTTTAGAGATAAAGATTTGATATGCTGAATGTAGATTTGATATTCTGAATGTAGTTATTATTAATAACCATAAAATAATTTAAGGGAAGGGGCATTTAAAGATCACCTAGTCCAACATCTCTGCCATGTGCAGGTACACCTCCCACTTGATCTTGTTGCTCAGAGGTCTATTCAGTCTGCCCTTAAACAATTCCACAGTTGGGGCATCTCTGGGAAACCTGTGACGGTGTCTTGCTACCCTTATAGGAGGTAATTCTTTCACTTTCAAACTGTCACTGCAGGCCCTGCTAAAAATCTGTCCTCTTTTCTTCTTATAAGCCCCCTTCAGGTACTGAAAGGCCGTAGTAAGGTCTGCCCAGACCCTTCTCTTCTCCAGGCTGGACGGTGCCAACTCTCCCAGGCTGTTTTCACAGGAGGTGTTCCAGCCCTGTGATCACCTCCACGATCCCGCTGTGGACATACTCTAACATGTCCATGTCTTTCTTGTAGTGGTGACCCAGCACTCCAGCTGGGGTCTCATCAGAGCAGAGCAGAGGGGCAGAATGCCCTCCCTCAGCCTGCTGCTCACACTTCTTGTGAGCCAGCCCAGGACATGTTTGGCTTTCTGTGAGTGCACATGGCTGGCTCATGTCCAGCGCTTCATCCCCCAGTGCCCAAGCCCTTCTTCCCAGGACTGCTCTCAATCCCTTCATCCCTCAGTGTGTATTGCTATTGGGAATTGCCCTGATCCACATGCATTTGGCCTTGTTGAACTTCCTGAGGTTAATTATCTGCTTTCATAGTGCTAAAAATAGGTGCCTAATTCCTGGAGCCTTTAGTTAAACTGGAAGGAGGCAAAAGCTCCTTTTAATAAAGGTCCTAAGCCATAAATTCCCAAGCTCTGCTCTTCCAGAGGGATGATTTCACAATATTAAAAATCAGAAGAAAAAAATGGTTTAAGTAGATACTTAGTAAAATCTTTTGACAAAGATGCTTTGATTTATAACCATTAACATGTCTTCTATTTTGGCTTTTGGTTTTCCTGTGGTTTTGTTTTTTTGTTGTGTTAAAAAATTATTGTGACCAAATATATCTGCCTGTAAGTTATTCTCAGCTGATGTTTATTTGGGTTTGTGGACTAAACAAATTTTAAGGCCATTTTGGTTACCAGAGCTACCAGACTTGTTCCCAAACATACCATGAGGCCTGAGGTAAGAATTCAGAATTGTCCAGCTGGCCACAGTTCAATTTTTTAAATAGTGGATGGTCATGGCTGTTTTCACCAGTACCTGTAGCTTTTGCCAATGGGTTTTCTGTTCAAACACTGGTTGTGTTAAGAAAGGCTTAATGATAGAATATTGTTAATTCTGTGACTTCAGAAAAGCTGACCTGATGACAGTTCTCTTCCCAGAGGATGCAATTAAGTTATAATTATGGTATATGTCTAGCTTGTTTACTGGCTTACAATGGAGTTTCCTGATAGCAGCAAACATACAGCAACATTTATATTGGATACTTGTTTGGCACAAACTATAAACTAGGGAAGGGACTATACCAGCGCTCATTTGAGTGGTAGTAGACTTACTTTCTCAGTGATTTCAGATTTTTTAAATTAACGTTAAGGCAATTTTTTTTTTCCCTGTTTAGTTATCTCTTTACAGAGGAGGCTTTCTGGGTTCAGAACTAAATGGCAAGTCACTGCTTCTATCTCCCTGTAGCTGGAGTTAGTCTTTCTATTGCCCTAGAGAGCATAACCTCCAAATCTGGGTGCCTCACTGAGATATCTAAGATACTCTTATGTCGCAGCGACACATTAGATTGACCACACGGACTCTGACCTGGGTTCAACCAAGAGGACTAACTTTATTACATCACAGACCCATATATATAGTATAGCAAGCAGACCAAGTGATTGGCAAGCAAAGTTAACACCTCTCCAATCACATTGGTCAAGACAGGTGTCAATCAAGAGAACTCCACCCCCATAAAGGAATGTAAACATCTATATTGTTTACAGAAAAGGCGTGGGAAAGGAATTTCTCAAAGGCAAACATGCAAAGGCTGAAAGAGCATGGCAACACTCTTACACTGGTCTGAGTCAAAAAGAGAGGGATTAAGTCTGAGCACTTTGCATATTGTTCATCAAATATATCCTGGGACCACATATTGAACAATGAAGATCAAACAAATGGTGAACAGATAGTTCCTGTATAAGCTCTTCCATACTGAACATGTAATATTTTCTACAGGCTCTTGCCCACTGTTGTGATAGAGTGAACAAAATTTACTTAAAGGCAAATTTATGGTGTAGAAGTATTAGTCTAGTATTATATACAGAGTCATGGGAAGATGGAGACAACACACAATGGGGACTGAATTAAGGCTGCAGAAGTAGCTTTTGAATGCTTGACTCTGTAACCTTTATAACCTTAATAATGTTATTTTAATGCATACTATGTTTATTTGTTTAATGCCTCAGAGTAGCTACGTTTGGAATGAACTCCATCACCTCCACTGAAGGAAGCAACTCAATAGGTCCTGACCCAGCATGGCCTGTTGTGATCAGCCTCTGTAAGGTCATAAGCATCACCCTTAGCCCTGAGAGCTGATGACAGAGTGCAGAAAAATTCTGTCCTCAGTTCCATGAAAGCCTAATTGCTCACTTTGTCATGTTGATCTTGTAACATGTCTCCTGCTCCTATTGCTTGTCAGTAATTTTCTGCATAGAAATACCCTCTGTGCACTGTCACCATTCACTCTGTGACATGGTGAACCTACGGTGCAGGCTATTTCTGTTAGATTTCACTAGGGAATGTAATTTCTCCCTGGAGCTGCTCCCATCAGCTTCATGCTATTTCTATCTCTCAAGAAACAATTCTAAGCAGCACGTTTTCTACTGATATCAGTCCTTCCTCTCCTCCTCAGAGCTGGCAGCCATGGTCGACTGTGTGCCTGATTAAAACTTGAGAGGGTTACTATGTAAAGTGTTTGATATATTCTAATGCTTTTCACTGTAATGTCAGCAATGCATTGCCCAGCTCCTGAGTTCCCCAAACCCAATGTGTCCAGAATCCTGGAGCAATGCACTTGTCTTAGGGCAGCTCTGTCAATTATAATATCAGTCTGCAGCATGCTGCTATGACTCTTTGGTCTTGGGTGTCCTGGTGAGTACAGCAATGGTTTAATGAGCTGCCTCTTGGTAGTCCTGTGGGCCATTTGCTTGCATACAGCAAGTACCCGGGGTGTGGTGGTGGGGAGGACAACACGTTAACCTTCTCTGTGCCTTGGATTGTCCTGAGCTCTAAGTCTGAATCTAAAGAGCAGCATTTGACTTTTGTGATCTTCTCACCATTGCTTTGAAGGGCATTTTACTTAATTAGAAAAGTGCACCCAAATTATGTCCACATCACTGGCATCATATGCTACCCTCGGTTGCCCCATAGAAAAGAAACATCATTAAACATAAACTCAGCTCCCAAATGCTATCCTGTCACCAGTTATTTCATGCAATGTTACCTTCCTTTCCTCTCTGTTTACCTAATGATTTGGTCTTGTTATTCATACTATTTCTGTGCTATTTGACTTACCACCATATGTTCACTCACTTTAGATCTTGTGATAATGATCTTTTGTGTTATATATACTTCCATGTATTAATAATTGCTGAGATTCAGATGTTTGGGCTTCAGAAATAAAAAGGGGTTTTTTTTGTATTTTTCAACATTCAGAAATGCAGGCTTCTTTTGCAAAAGCATGTAAAAAAGGTTAAGTTTTAAAATATTAATCTTTAAATTAGTATAGAACAACAGCAGAAATAAGGATGTTGAAAAAAAATTATTTGACAAACAGTTTCCATTTCTAAAAGTTTGCTTTTATAGCTCTGACTGTTAAATGCAACTTGTATAATGTTGAGGATATTCAAGTACATAGATTGAAGAACCTGTAACAGGAGAAAAACATCTAGGCAGGTGGAGGAGGGTGTCTAGACAGAGCTGTACATACTTAATGCTGAAAAGTGACTTCACTCCTCACTGATACCTGCTGCCATAATTCCTGTGTATGATGTACTATTTTATGCTGGTATGTTAAGAATTGTAAACCAGCTGTCTGATACAATAGTCACAGTGGGTTTTGTTGGCTGGAAATTCATAATTGATGATCTTCATGGGTTTTTGTGTTCTGGATTTGGTCTATTTTGCAGGATGGAGTGCCAAAAATGAAGATTTTGGCTGTACAGAAAATAATTAATTCACTGTGGGCAACACAGGGAAGCTTTTTTTTTTTCCCCCCACAATCCCATAAATCCTGGGCTTTAGTGGAACAAGACAATGAAAGCCATAGAAAGTCACCCTCTCCAAACTTTCTTGTGGAGCAGGGATGTTGTTCAGCTGATCACACATTTCTGAAGAATTTGATTTGTATTGATAAATTTTGCTCCTTCTGATATTACCTGGGTGTTTTGAGTTGCTCTGTAGTAGTTATCAGAACTGCATAATCCCTGATGAGTCACTTTCCTTACTAACCCAGCATTAAACAAGATGCCCTTTGTATACAAGACTACATCAGAATATATACATTAATATCTTTACGTTGAAAATGGTACTCTCAAAACATAAAAGAATCAAAACAAGGACCATAGGGAATGGCCAGAAGTTTAGACGGGATATCAGGAAAAAGTTTTTCAACCAGTTGTTGTTTGGGCAGAACAGGATCCCTGGGAATGTGTTCAGAGCACAAGCCTGACAGAGTTCAAGAAGTGTTTGGACAATGCTCTCAGGTGCAGGGTGGGATTCTTGGGGATGGAGCAGTGCAGGCCCAGGAGCTGGATAAGATGATCCTTGTAGGTCCCTTCCAACTCAGCATATTCTGTGATTAACTGAGCAACCAAAACAACTGCCTTTGTCTACAAAGAAAGTTTAACGAAGAAAGAATCTACTAGTCAAATGCCCATTAAATCACAAAATGGTTTGGGTAATTAGCTTTTATCCACCAGCTGTGCTGAGAAATATTGGGATATATTTTTATTTCATCCAACTGAAATAAAAATATTTTATTTACAAAAAAAATCCTATAAAACTATGAAACACTAGAATTTCAACTTTTGGTTTTTTTCAAAGTATAAAATTAAGGTTGGAAAAGGAGCCCTATTAATTTTATGCATGTTGAATAGAAAAAATTTTAAAAATTAGAAGTGTAAATTTATATATCAGGGCTGAAGACATAAGTTCTGTGCAGATACCCGTCAATATTTGGCCCATCTGAAGCTGTAATTTTTTGAGAATTACATATTTATTGATTTTTTTTTTAAATTCAGATCTCCTATAGCATAAATTTTACGTGGGCTGGAAGTTTAAGTACCTTTGAAAATGTGACAGTAACCAGAAGGATTTTTCTTTTTAGAGGAGTGAAAGATTGAATTTCTTTTTAATCTCCAAATGAGAAAAAAAAAATCAACTTTAGTGTTTCTACTTGTGAGGATTCCTTGAGCACCCAGCTTTTTAGTCATAGCCTGTGATTTGTGCGTTTACATTATCGTTATAGCTGAATCAATAAATTTCTGGGTATAATATGACTACACCTAAATGGTAATCTAAATGTTTGAATGCTTAGAACTCCTGTGGTTCACCTTTCTGATTTTATAAATTTCAGTTCGTCTCCTTGCAGGGGAGGGAAGCGCTGGCTTTTCCATGAGATGAGAGAAAGGAACTTCAGAGCCCAGACAACATGTATCTCTGAAAGAGAAGGGGAGAACCGTCGATATTCTTGAGGTGTCTGACAGCAATCCCTATCCAGCTCTTTGCAGAAGAGCATTTTTCAACAGCAGCTGAGAAAATGCTCCGTGTGCTGCATGTTTTACCACACAGAAACACAAGTGTGAGAGTCTGCAGGAGAGTGATGCTTCAGTGTTGAACTAGACTCTGGGTTTTCCATTTTCATCAATAAAAGCAAACTGTTGGGGAGATGGAGGGCTCTGTAGAGCTGTGTTTTGTGCCTCCAAACCAGCTCACATGTGGTGTAGCCTGAGAGCAGAGCTTGGACTGAAAAGACATGTACACACTAAATTGGCCTTGAGAGAACGGCTTTATCACTGAAATATATGCATATCCATGCACAGTCATTTTCAGAAAAACCTGGTGTTTTGGAGACTGGAAGTTCTAATATTTGTAGAGTTTTTTCAATAATGGCTTTGAAACAAACTTCTTGATGAATCCTTTCTTCCATAAAACCTCAGGAGAATTTTCTTTCATAAAACCTACAGGAGAGTTTCCCAGTCTCCCAGCTTTCCCAGACAGGGAATTGGAAGGAAAAATCCCTCTACTCAGGTGTGATAACCAGGATACATGAAAGTTCCTAAAACAAGTATTAATGTGAATAACATTTCACAGATATTTTAAATCAAGGATGACATATTTTTACTTTTGTGCTATTGCTATAATTTGCCAGGTTTTTCACTTCTTCATTAACTAATTTAGAGAGGTTTTGAAAGCCTTTTATAAAAGAAATGTACGTCATATCACTTGGATGACAATGCTGAATTTCTTCCAGGATTTAATATAATGGCTGCCTTTAGCACTCTGTTCATTATCTGAATAGATAACAAGCTTTCCCTTCAACCATCACAGCTCCTGCATATTTGAAACACACATGTTGAAGCTTGAAAGATATCTCAGAATATCTATAATGAGTAAAAAGCCTGATCGAAGATGTGGGTGTAATCCCTTTCACTGAGGTGTTACAGGTGCATAATCAATAGGGCATGGAGGAAGGAGATCATTTTTATTTCCTAAATTGTCCTGTTCATTTATATGTGAAACAGACACTCATTAGCATTTAAATATCTTTTGACATTTAAGACACTCCCCTATTTTTATGAGCTTTTGACAGAGTTTCATTGAATATATTTTTATAACTTGATTTTGAAAATTATTTTAACAATTTCTACAGATTCTGTCAGCCGTGGGTGAACTGTCAAGAGGCTTGCTTTTATTTAAATTCTCAAATGTACACATTTGCAAAGAGCTTAAGCCCTGATTTGGGCCTGAACAAGGCATTTGCTGTTGCATTTTTTGAGACAGTTAAGGAACCCTCTGGAGAAGGTGGTCTAAAACTTTCCCTAATAGTGGCTGCTGCAAACATCCAATACCAAAGAGGGAAGCAGGGACAAAAAAAAAAAAAAAAAAAAAAAAAAAGAAGAAACTATAATACTGTGTCTGTCTTACAGGCTGGAAGCTGAGGGGAGGATTTCAGCTCTCCAGAGGGCATGAGGCAGAACCTGTAGTAGACTACTTGAATGTTAAATTTTTTATTTCTAGATATTCCACTCTTTATGCAGATTTAAATTTTACTGAGAGACCTGTCACCAACAACAGAAAGCTAGTAAAATCATGGAAAGGAACATGACAAGTTGAATCTTTTAATCTGGATTGAATCTTATATTTTGGACCTGACCTCAATTTGAAAATAACGTTCTTCAAAGAAAGAACATCTCTAGGTGTCAGACTAGTATCTGAGCAGAAGTGTTGCTGTGCCAGGTACAGTTTACATCTGGGTTCCTGAAGGAGTGAGAAATGTCCAACCATTTTAATAATGATCTGGTACTCCTTCATTTTATTTCAGCCTGCTAAATTACAAACTTCCTACAAGCACAAGTATCTACTCAACTCTCTATTTGTACACACCTGAGGGCTTCTGCCAAAGTTGGTCCAAGACACCCAGTGCTTGCTTTACAAGGGGCTGTTATTGCTCCTCAGCTGTCTTGTGTGCAGGGGGAGCAAAAATAAGCAAGAGGAACACATTCTATTGTTGTATAAGGAAGGACAAAGGAATGGCATAATAGACCTTGAAATACATTGGCTGCAGCATCTCTTGAGAGAAACTCCAGCATCTTTCCTCTAATCAGCAACCCACTTCTCCCCCTCTGCCTCAAAAAATTCATGTTTTTCCTAGAAGTTCTGAAAACAATGAAAACAAAGCATCTTTTGGGGCAAGCCAAGATTTATTTTAGCTTCTCAGTGAATCAAGAGGGGTCTTTTTAAAAAAACACTCTAGATCAAACAAAACATTGCTTTTCACAGGGATTTTTTTTTAAGAGGAGAAGGCTTGAAAACAAAAGTATAATAATGAAAAGCATTTTGAATATAAAAAGAAAATTGAAAAAACAATGATTGCTTTTGTGTATTTCTAATCTCAGACTTATACGGCTTTTTTCAGTTATCTTAATCAAGTGAATTTGTCAAATCAGTTCAACTTTTAGAAATATTTTTTATGTTCCCACAACTGTAGTTTTTATTAAAAGTAATCCATTTATCAGCCACAGGTTGCTTTTTCTCCTCCTCCACTCTCTTGTACTTCTATAGACACTGTTTCTGACTGATTCTGAAAGAATCTGCTCAAGAAAGCGCCCCCCCCTTTTTTTTTTCCCTTTAAAGGTAAAAACCACCCCAAACCCTTTTGTTTCCAGTACTTCAAAGAAAACTGTTACGGCTCTGTTCTAGAACAACAGGGAACTTTGGGTCCATCTTCCAACCTATTGCCTCCAGTAACTGACAGTTTTGATACTGAAAGTCCTGCAGTATCTCGGTGGATTTCTGCATATGACCCTCCCTTCTTCACAGCATTCCAGCACCAGCTGCCTACTGAGCAGAGTGGGATTATCAAAGTGGGCAGTGAATTCTCTTATCTCATTTTAAATTGCCAGTATAAGAAACCAAATATCATGTTGCACAGCGTAAAACAGCATTAAATATTTCTATTTTTTGTAGGATTTAAAGTTTAATTAAAGAAAAAGAAAAATTAATCAGAGGACTGAATCATTCTTGATTCTCTATAGGTGAAGACTATCCATCCATTCTTGCTTCCAAGCCCATTCACTAGGATTTGCTTCTTTCCTGAGGTTCAAATACAGCCTCCCTTGCCTATTTTCTTCAGGTGCAGATCTGTGAAAGCCAACATAGGCTTTTCTATCATCCTTATTAGTCTTATATGAAGCAGCTGCTACCTCTTTCTGAGCAGCAAGCAGGTTGCCAGACAGCCTGAGGGGCTACCATCTGACATCCATATTTTGTTCTCAATAGGTCTGTGACTCATGCTTTCAGGGGAATACAGCAGTAGGTAGGTTTTGTCTCCTTTTGTGCTGATGATAGATGCAGTTTCATTTCCTACTGCAACTGGACAACCAGTATAGTTGCATTTCTTTTTTACACAACTCACCCCCCCAAAAAACATTTAGTGGATCTTTTTCATTGACTGGTATTATATATTCATGAAACATTACAGAAATAACACTTCTCTTTAGTACCTTAAAATGAAAACAAATACAGCTAGTTTAAATCAGGAATGAGAACAAACTAATATGAATGGTCCTCCTGGTGAAGACCCTCAGTGGTTTTTAACATGATCAGACCCTGCTGGCTGGGGAGAAAGGGACATTATTATTTGTATTGTAGTTGTTCCCATGTGCTCCAACTTGAATGTACTAAACCTGGGGTGGGTGCTGTGAATTTGTTGGTCTCCCAGACAGCTTCCAGCTGAGGCAGGAAAAGCATGGTGGGAAGCAGGTGGGAAGGGTGAAGGGATGTGCTAAGGGGCAGTAAGCAAAGCCAAGCATAAGCACCCAGCTTTTGATTCCTCTGCCTCATGTTCACTGCCTGGAAAAAATTTGTCAGCAAAAGGATGGAAAATTAAAACACTGACAATGCTAAGAAAAAAGTAGTTGAATTCTGTAGAGAAACCACCAAAATCAAAGCCGTTAGGATTGTAAAGGATTTTTTTTTTCAGTTCTTAGCTTTGAACAATCTCCTAAGTTCTTGCCCTTACTTTAGATTCATCTAATTTATTCTTCTTAAAAATAATTTTTTAAATTTAAGAAAATAAGATTTGCACCTTTCTCTACTGAATTTTTCACCTCTGACTAAATTCTTTTGTTTGTTTTCACTTGCTCTCCTGTGTACTTCATATGTTCTTTGGCCTGGAACCTTTGTTGTTTGGACTATAGCATCTATGTATTGCTATAAATATAGCATAAGCAGTGCATGTAATGTAAATTTCACTGATTAATTGCTTCTGAACCATCCTCTATGGCTAATGAGATACGCACATTGAAAAAGAAACCAAGAATTGGTTTTGACTTTCAATATACCCAACCCTGTTCATGTGACTGAACTGCTGAGAATTGTACCCAGCTGTGGGATTGCACATTCCACACTGATATACTGAAAATGAAGCAATAAAGCAGCCTCGTCAGTGCATCCCTACTCTAAATTAGTTCAAGAGAAAAAAAGCATCATAAACAAATCACTGTGAATAATAAGGTACTTCAAAGCACTGACAGGTTCATTTGATTTTTTTTTTAATAGTGTTAATTAGAAAATGAGGAAAACTTAATGATGGCTGCTATTTTAATACAAGTTCACAGTCCCACGTCCACCTTCCTTCTGAATGTCTCCCACTCTCCCACTGCGTCAGAAGAATGAGTGGGTTTATTCAGTGTGTTAGTGTAGAAAAATACCCATTTTCTTCTTTTCTCCACATGCCAGCTGTACATTTGCACAAGTAGTTCTGAGCTTTGGTGAAGCAGACATTTAGAATACAGACACTTCACTCTCCATCTCATCATATTCCTTGAACGGGCGAAAATTCTCAGCCCTTTTTTCAACTTATGATTAATAAATACAATTAAAAACATTCAGTGCCTCTTTCTTCGCTCTCTCAGCTGTAATTTCCAACATTCTGCTTCACTTCAGGCAATGATTTTTAAGATGAAGTGGGTATAGCATTGTGTAAAGCATCAGAGTTTTAAAGGGTGAATGCATAGCTTTCTTCAACAAAGAATTGAGTTCCTGATATGTTCTGATTGAAGCTTTCATTTCTTTTTCAGTCCAGCCAAACATAACCTAACATCAGTACTAGATAACTCTCTTTTGGATTCCCTAGAGAATATTTTTATGGTCAGTATTTAATGAATTTGTCCAGTAGCTGCATCAATATTTAAATTATTAGGATCCTAGGTATGCATAAAGGATAAGAACTGGAATGAAATTTCTGATAGTTGCTGCTTAGGGAAAGAGGATTAAAGGTCCTCTACTGGGACTATTTCCTAAGAGAATCGAGCTTTCTTAATGACAAGCTCAAAAGCTAGTAAACCAAAAAATAGCTATGGGCTATTAGCTAACAATTATGTTTCTCTCTCCACAAGTGAAGTATAAAATATTCCAATTCAAAGATAATGGAGAGGTCATTGATTTTAGTAAAATTTACATGCATCTCAGGATAGCTGGATCTCCAAATCACCAGTAAGCAACACTGAAAGAAACTCTAAAATTGGGAGAAGGGAGGATCAAAGTTTTAAAGAGTGAAGTGTAAAAGCAAGTGTAAGCAGAAGTGCAAGTGGTGCAGGAATCAAAGGTTTGACCCCAAATTCCTCAACACTTAAATGCTATTTATGATAAACTATTGACGTGCCCTCAGCATCACAAGTCTACTTACAGTACTGCATCTAGAAATGGAAAAATAACTACATTATCATTTAGATCTCTGCCACAAATGTATTGCATAAAAATAAATTAAAACTGCAGTACACTCTTCAGGATTTCTTTCCCAACTTTTACTTCCCCTTCATCTTTCAAATTATAGCTGATGTGAATTTGCTGCAGCAAAAACTCAGGATATGACCTCGTGAGGTTTTTTTTTATTTCTTTGTTCCTATTTAATGTCTGAAATCAATCTGTCATAGCACAGCACATATAGGAAGGTCCAATGAGTCAAGTTTTCATCATGCTGAGCATTTGCTCTGTGCTATAGATGAAAACACTGGGAGTCTGTAATATACAGTGCTTGGCTGGTAGTTTCTGAGAGAATGCTTCATATGTTATTAAACTCTTCATAACATTTACAGTAGTTCAGCTGCTAAAAGAAAATAAGTAAGTCTTGTAATGCCATGAAAATGAGTAAAAATGAAAACTGCAAAGAAAAAAAGCAGCAGCTGTGAGCTGTGGTCAGTGGGTTGCTGGGAACTCCCTGAAGCATAACGTGCAGACATGCCAGAAAAGGCTTTTTTCTGGATAGTTGATGTGTAGTCTGCATTGGAAAAGAACAAGGCAGGGATCTGAGCTGAGATTTATCCTGTTGTGTGCCCAGCTAACACAGTATATGAACAGCTTCTAACTGAGCAGCAAGATTTTTCTTGGGACTATTCTGCAGTTGTGAAGAAGTATTTGATGCATGTCCTAGCAGCCACTTAATTGTACTTACAAATAGTTTGCATAAGATGCCTCCCTCTACTCCCCATAGTAATCAGGAGACTGAAATTATGGGATCCCAAGACTTTTAATATTTTTCATCCACCTTAGCTGTACATAAAGAGGGGCTGTATTAAGCTAATATGTAAGGCTAAAAACATGCCACCTGGCAGGACTCTATGACTGTCCCTGCTCAACACAATGCTTGATGCTATAAACTAAGAAATTCACATATCAGTGAGAAAAAGAGAATAGTTAATGCAAATGTCCTTACAGCTCAAGTGGCAGCAACTGCAGATTAGTGCCTTTTTCTTCAGTAGGAGAGGTAGCTTCTGAATATATACGTTGGCATATAAATACATTCATTACATTGTTATAATGACATTCTGTGACAGTTTGTTTGTCTGGAAGCACAGAACAGGGTATTTTAAATGCTCATTAAAGAGGAGATGTGACAGCTCTACCTCTTGCCTGGTAGTTAGAGCACTGTTCCTGCACTGGGAAGCCTTGGTTTGAGCAAAGCAGATAGACAATCATTATGAAATTCTGAGACAGGTTCCCTAACCACCCTTCATCAGGCTGTGCAGCAGAGCAAAACAGTTCTCTTTGAAATACTCCTAGGTATAAAATACAAAAATATTCACTGACAAAAGTCAAAAGAGAATGACCCCATGACTTTTTCTTTGAATACAAACATGAGAAATTTTTTTGCCAGAGTTTCATCCCCATTGCCAATTGATAGAGCTGCAGCTGGAACTGCCCACCCTGAGCCCTTAGCCAGTTACACAGAGACTGGGAATTTCAGTATCCTCATTCAGACAAAGGAAATTAACCTTAATTTCTGCAGTTAATACCTTAACTATGGTCTTTTCCAATAAAATGGAATGCTTCTTCATCATCTCTCTTATTTCTTTCCGAAATACTCAATCCAAGACTTTTTAAATTCAATCAAAACGTGTAACTTGTCAAAACTGGGGGGGTTGGGGTTGGTGTTTTTTGTTTGTTTGTGGGTTTTTGTGTGTTTGTTTTTGTGGTTTTTTGGGTTTTTTGTTGTTGTTTTGTTTTGTTTTTGAATTGAGAAGATCGGTCTCTGTTTCTCTCTGTCTGTGGTGGTTTGGCCAGGAAGCGATTTTTCAGGAAGTTATAATTTGTCAAACCGATCAGAAAGGGATAGATCTCTGTGAACAACACCGGGTTAAATATCAGAGAAGCCCAGATAGCCCTCGCTTTTCCTTCAGGCTGGCCAGCGGGTAACACCGGCCTGCAGACAGCCGGGGCCGGGCTGGCCAGCAGGTAACACCGGCCTGCAGACAGCCGGGGCCGGGCTGGCCAGCGGGTAACACCGGCCTGCAGACAGGCGGGGCCGGGCCGGGGCCGGGCCGGGCTCCGAGGATCAGCTCTGGCCCTGCCGTGCCCCCGGGCCCATCAGCTGCTGGCAGGGGAAGGGAAATGTCCGCTGGGTCCTGATGGCAGCTGCGGCCCAGCTGGGCCCACCCCGATTCTAGACTGAGGGGTGGGCAAGGAGGCATTTATGAATTTATGATCCTGCCTGGTGGATTCCAGACTGCCCTGGCGCTCTGATCTCTCGGCCTGAGCTCTCCCCCCACCATCACAAGCTCGGTTTTGAAATTTGACACCGTGAGTAGCAGCCCGAAGGAGAAGATACCTGGGCAAACGTATTAACTCTTCCTCTTCCATGAAGCTTGCAGAACGTTTGGCCCTTTTCCAGGGAAAGAAGAAAAAACAGTGATTGAAACCTAAAGAGACACAATATGAAATTGAGGTCAGAGAGAGAGAGTAAAGTTCTAGGTTAGAAGATTGAGGAATGGACATTTTTGGCTGAACTTCTCTTGTGAAACCATGGAGAATGGACTATTTGTGGTAATATATGAATGCTGTTTGGGGGGCTGCTGGCTCTAGTCAGAGGTTGTAGACTGATATAATTGAGATTTGATGGAGAATTTTGAACAGAAAAAGAGAAAGTAATAGGAAGCCCTTCACTCCTATGGAAAAAGGAGATCTCTATTTCTTTGAAATAGAGATGATTTTAGAGATACTAGAAGAGGCATCCTTAAACAGTACCAAATACACTGAGATGTCTGTTCTGCAGAATTTCCAGGCAGCTGCACATTCATGACATGGGAGCCACAAGAGGACTGTTTTTCTTGTGGTAATGTCTCCATAGGACACTAAGAGTCCTCTCCCAAAGAACCGATGAAATATTATTTTTAAATGGTGAAATTGACTGAAAATCATAAATTTTGTCTCTTTATGTTGTTTGTGGGAAAGTGAACACTTTGTGGGGGGAGAAGAAGTGTTTTGAAAGCTTCATTCTGATTCTCATTTTTCCTTCTTTTAGTGTGTGTTAATAAATGATCTTTGTGATTTTTAAGTTTGGGCCTGTTTTGCTTTCTCCTAATCCTATCTCACAGCAGAGTAGACACTCAAAACACTTTTATACACACGTGGCTCTTATGGTAGTATTATTTCTATGGCAATATATTCCTATGCTGACGTGTAGGCTTCTTTAAGTATTATCATACTGAGGACAAAAAAAAAAAAGTTTAATTAAATGCAGAGAAATTGGTTGCCCTTCTGAATCAGCATCCATTTGGGCCACATGTTTTGAAATATCTGCTCGTAGGTACTCCATTATCACCACCATCTGTGTATACCTTGCAAGCACTAATGAAGACTGAAATTAGTCTCTCTAAGATATAGGATTTCGGAGCTGTCTGCAACATTTTTGACACCTTCACCCTAATTTCATTTTCTGGTTATAGGGTTTTGAACCAATATTTTCTTTTCCTTCTCTACCCCAATAAATGATCTTGAGTCGTTGTTCAAGATTTCTCTAATTAATCTGGGTTTCAAAATACAATGTCTGCTCTAGTCTCCTCACAAACTGACCTCACAAAATGCTAAATCAGAAGTGGACTCATTAGCATTCAGAACCACCACAGATGAACAAAGGAGGAACATTGCAGAAAATAAAAGGAAAGGTATTAAAAGAAGGGCACTGCAGGGAGAAGAACATAATTTCTTAAGTGGTCTGGATAGAAGGGGTAGGTGAAGGAGGCCACCCTGTATCAGAACATCTTTTCAGCAATCTCTCATTTGACAGGTAGAATGAGATTGCCTATAAAATTTTTTCGTCTTAGCTTGAATGTGAGGACATACTCCATTTAAACAGAATGAAAGGCATACACAAAAGTGCACACAGCTGATGCCATCATCTTAATGGACACACAGTGAAGTGGTAGATTTTGTTCATAACGTTGCCAGTGTTTTGAATATTTTTTTCCCTAATGATATATGTCTCCTTCTTCCTAAACTTAACAGTTGAGCAACCTTTAACTTCAGTAACTTGCTATAACAGTCCCCATCATTAAAACAGTTAAAACTCTACTTATTATAGCACCTGTGGTGTTCCAAGAAATGTCTGGGACCATAAAAGGAGCCTTGATTTTGGTTACTTGCCTGCTGGAGAAAGAAGTTTGAAAAGTGAATTGACAAAGTTAATACCTCATGATATGAAATGAGTAATTTGATTAATGACCAAAGACTCATTATTGTTGTTTGGCCAGAAGAACATTGCAGGAGTACATTGTACACAAAGTATTCTGCTCTAGCTAAGTCAGGGATTGGAATCATTTTAAAAATAAACCAGCCTAGTTGCTAAGATATTCATCAAGGAGGTGACAGGAAGCCTGAATTCCAGATCCCTGCTCTCAGAATTATTTTTACTTTTACCAATGACTGCCTAATATAAAATGTATAAACAGTGATGGGAACATTTACCAGAGTTCAGGACTCTCCTGCTGACCTAAAGGCTACATTGGGCCATCTGCTCAGAGTGGGGTTTTCTTTCCTTTTTTGTTTTGTTTTGTTTTGTTTTGTTTTGTTTCCATTCTGTTCCCATTAATCTTTTGTTAGTCTGTAGGTTGAATTTCAGCAGGAGGGGTGGAAGGGGAGGCACTGAAACCATATGGTACCTAAGGCATCTTGAGGGATGCAAATTACATGAATGTGAATCTCTTAAGCTGAAGGTAGATAGGAGTGTAAGGCACTAACAGATAATACCTAGTAGACATTGTTGGCACCACTGGTTCATCTTCCTCCCATTGGAATGAAGGTGTTTCAGTCTGCTACAACTTTTACTTTCTTTAACATTTTAGTTAAAACAATTGTGATAAAGCAACAGGCCTGATCCTATCCTGTCGACCTGGTAGAAAGCAACACGAGGTGTATTTACATGGCAGAATTCTCTTCCCCTCCTTGATCATGGCAATTTCTTCCACAGTACTTTTTAGGAGCACTGTAAGGTTATGACTGCACCTCTCCTCAGCAGTGTGGGTTTTTAGCAATCAAAAGCCATGGCTCATTGCACACTCATGGTCTCTTGCTATTGCTTTACTTGTAAAGATGTCCCATCAAGGTGGGTTTGGATGGGACCTCCTTCCCTCGCTATTCATGATACAGCTCTGGTTATGTACTGGTGAACGTGAAGGAACTAATGAAACCATTGAGGCAAATACAAGATGTCACAGTCTCTTTGTGTATTAGATTGTTCAAAACTCTACCCAAAATAATGTGAAAAATTTCTGAAATTCATCAGTGTGACTATTTTTTTCCGTGTTTTATTTATTTCCAAAGTTTTCTAATTTTTCAGAAAAATAAATTAGGCAAGATTCAGTCTGGACTTGGATATGCATATATATTTAATTTTAATATTTTTTTACTGTGGATAAATCTCTTGGGGTGGATGTTTTCTTTAATCCCAGGGGAAAAGCCTCAAGCTACATTTTGCAGTTTGTCTCATGGGGCCAATTATGTAAAGGCCATCAACCCTGTGTTTCAGAGGCTAAAATTACCAGTTGCCAAGCTTGCTCACATGTTCAAATGAGGCTCTGCACATGTGTTTGTGTTAATTTTCAGCTCTCATGAGCACACTAATTCAAAGAAGGGCTAACTGAGTCACAGTTAAAGCTATATTCCCTCACCCTTCATATGCAGCAGATTGGCTTTACAAATCTGGCATTTTAAGTCTCCTCAGTGAGCAAAGCACATGATATCCATTAATAATTGTCTGTGGTGGTCTGATGGACTCCAAAAGGGTATAGAAAAATAAAAACATGAAAAGGGGGTTTGAGAGAAAAAGTCCCAGCAGAGTTCTGTACTTATTCAGTCTCCTTGCAGTGAATATAGCTGTCATCATCTCTCCTGTAGAAAATAAGCATTAAAAAACCCAGCTGGCAATTATTTCTCAGGACCATATTTATAGCACAAGGGGATTTTCTTTCTAAAGCACTGATATTCTTTACTAAAAACATTTTGTATTATTTGTGTATTAACTTTTGAAAAATCATAGAAAAGCTCCATAATTGCTAATTAAAAAGCAGTTAGAGACATTAATGAAACCCCTACACTGGTCTTTTATGCAAAGAATTGATGAAATCCTGAGCAGACACAGTCGTCAGACAGATTCATTAGCTGGTCTCTAACATTCACAATTCAGTTAATGAGCAGAACATACCTGCCATTTATTCAGATATATCAAGTGATATTTACTCATTTGGGGGAAAGACTGAATATTAAATATAGTTATATGAATGGAAAAAGTTATGAATTTTCAGTGGAGATGAAAGTAAAACATTCTGTTTGTCCCAGACTTACTTAGGCACTTGAAAGACTGAATGCATGTGCCAGGAAAATTAAACTGTAGAAAAGGAGATTTCATATCTAGAGGACTTTTTTTTCCTTTTACCCTTTTAATCTTTTGCACTTTTGACCAAATGGAGACATAACACTTCATTTCAGAAAAACCCTTCCACGATATAATTATTATTTGGAAAATAATTATTAATTGGAGCAAAGACTGAGAATTTTAGGACCATTACCTTGGAGGCCTAGGTCCAAGAGAGTAGGTAATTATGCATATAAAGCCAGATTCAAAGTAGCACATCTCCAGACCAGTACTCGTGGGACTCTTCAAGCAGATAGAAATCAGATAAGCCAAGAATTTGTTCCTGATCTCCCTGGTATTACTTGTTTGCTAAACTGCTACTCAGAACAAATCTCATGTTGCTATCATTTTGTTATCTGTTGTACAAGATGAGATATGGATCACTTGAATTTTTTTTTCTCATTGTGTGCTGACTGGAAGAGATCTAATTTATGAATTCTGCTATATTTTCAATATAGCTCTTTGGACTGTCAGTAGTTAATGGATCAGTGCATGGCCAAAGGCAGAAATATAGTTCCCCAAAAGGGTTTTTAATTTTCTTCAGTGTACTGCTGAATGTTTGAGGGTAAACCAAGGATGGGTCTTACAGCTCTTCCACCTCATATCAGCACTTATCATATCAGCTCATTCTCTGGTTCCATTGAGCTAGGCCCCCCATTTTAAAATGCTGGTGGGACTAGGGGTTGTCAACTAGATGTTGACACTGTAGTAAATAACATTAATGAATAAAAAGTCTGAAGGCATTTAGTAAAATTCTGTCCAAAAGAGCAGCTATACTGACATGGACGCTGGCACCAGTGTCTTAGTGACACTCAGCCATAGCCATGCAGATATTAATAGAATATACAATAAAGTCAGCTGAGATAGCTTTAAACATGTTGCTTCAGTTTCACCAGGTATCTAACTAGTTTAGACAACACCTCGTAGTCTCTCGTCCTACTGAGCATTAAATCTGAGAAACTGTGCAGGAAGTCTCTGTCATTGAGGCAAATGGAATTATCTGTTTTCAGTTGAAGTCACTGTAGCACACATATGCACTCTTTTTTCTTTTTTTCTTTTTTTTTTTTTTTTAGTTTGATCAAATGGTGTCTGAACAATTCAAAACTCAGCACAGATCAAGAGAAGCAGCATGGCTAAAAATATCACAAGTCCTGAAAACATATACATTTGACAATTTAAGGTGGGACTTCAAAGTCCATCTGGTGAATCAGCTCTGGTTTAAAGGCTATTGAACCCTGTTAGGTCTTCTCCTTAGTACTAACTGGAAGTAAAAAGTGCACGAAATTAATTGCCAAGATTTGGGACTTAATGAGTGAGTTCAAGGTTTTGCCCACAGATTCCTGTTACTGACAGGAATGGGTAAGATTTTCAACAGCAACTGCTAATCTGAAACGCTGCAGATTCTGGTGTGATTGTTTAATACCATAGAATTATAGAGGGATTTGGTTTGAAAGGGACCCTAAAGATCACCCCTCTGCCATGGGCAGGGACACCTTTACTAGATCAGGTTGCTCAGAGCCCCATCCAACCTGACCTTGAACACTTCCAGGGATGGAGCTTCCACAACCCTGGGCAACCTATTTCATTGTTTCACCACTCTCATTGTGAAGAATTTCTTCCTAATCTCTAATCTAAACCTGCTCTCTTTCTGTTTAAAGCAATCACCCCATGTCCTATCACTGCATGATTTTGTAAAAATTCCTTATCCATCTCTCTTGTAGCCACCTAGGTACCAGAAGGTGCTAAGAGCTCTCCCTGGAGCCTTTTCCAGGCTGAACAGCCCCAAGTGTCTCAGCCTGCCTTCATGGGGAAGGTATGCCAGCCCTCTGATCTTCATGACCCTCCCCTGGACTCATTTCAACAGGTCCATGTCCCTCTTCTGTTGGGGAATGAATACTCTTTACCAAAAGCCCTGACAGGTTGCTTTCTTGTGATATGCCTGCTTTAAGAAATTATGTGATAGCAACATTTTTCCTGCTGTTATTTTCTTTTCTATTAGCAGCTTTTCCATATGAGATAAAGTTGCCATCACTTATTTGGTTTGATCTGCACAGCTTTAAAGAGATGTGTGTGCTATTAGCTATGTCTATCAGATGTTTGGATCTCTCTTCTAATACCAACTAATGGTCAGATAATACCATTGATTGCTAAGCAGAGCTGTCCATTGATTTTGCTAGACTGCTGGAAAATCGATAGAACAATGTGGCCCAAATTTCACTGACGATGTCCACACTCCATTTTTGGAATATAAGTGACTGTGTAGGGCAGACGGGGTATTTTGTGTGCCTGCTCATTGTGAACTGAATAAATGTGAAAGCCAATAGCATTCAAATATGGACAACAATATAACACACTCAGGGGGTCTAATTTGCTTTCTCCTTCTGTCTCGTTTTGTCAGTCACACTGTTGTAAAGTGGGTACAAAATGTTATTACTCTGGTCCATTTTTTTTTCATTCTCATCAGTATAAGTGACTTGGGAATTACGTAGAGCAAGGATTAACTGAGAAATTCTATTTGAAGTTTTGTGCTATTTCTATGTTAGTGTTATAAAGGAGATAGCATTTCTGTAAAGTACACCTGCTGTACTTTGTTCCTCTTAAGTAGTGATGAGCCAAAGATCAGCTCCGAAGCATCTGCTTTTTGTTATTTCTCCTTGACATAATTCAACACCTAAAAAAGAAAGATGGCCCAACACTGAGGGTATCAACTCTCTCATTTTCATAGCCCCAGTTCAGTTCCCTATTTTTGTATAAATTTTACAGTGCCACTAAACCCATGCAGAGCAAGACTCCACAGAATTCTCTAGACTGGCTCTATCTGAGCTGGTGTTTGGAGGCTGGCAGAGATGTGAATTTGAACCCAGGAAATTTCATGACACTTTTATAGGCCATGTGTCCTAATTACCCATGGATCTTGTCATCCTTGACTGTCAATGCACAGACAAACATCAGCTCAGCACTCTGAGCTTCAGTTTCCATGTGTGGAATTAATAATACCTTGCTATTTGACAGCCCTACTGGGAAGAAAATACACTGAAGACTGTGAGATACTCATATATCAAGTTAATAGGGGTGTTGGTAATCCTTGGAATATTTAGTTATGCTAATTGGTTATTTTGATTATATACAACCTTGAATTCAGCAAAAGATATAGTTTTAAACCCTTTTTTAGTAGTGGTGTTCTCAGGACCTGAACTTCAAGCATCTGCCTTATCCTTTTTTTCTTTCTTTTTTTTTTCTTTTTTTTTTTCTTTCTTTTCCTTCTTTTTTCTTTTTTGAGGCAGGGTTTTTTGTTTTATTAATTTAACAAAAAAAATACTGTTTTCTTGGAACTAGAAGATGCTATGCTGGTGTGAGGTAGGGGTCATTTGAGTGGCAGTCTTTTCTTTGCCTCCCAGTCATGCAAGGCAGAACTTAGTGGATTGAAGGCCTTTAGATAAAGTCTGGCAGACAGACTTTTGACTTGCCAAAGAAATCTCAAGAAATTACAGTGTGTGGTCTGCCTCCCCGAGGTTTCTTTTGTCCCTGCTGGAAAGAATGAAAAAGATTGAGAGACCTAGAGCAGGAAGGGAGATTCCCTTTTGTGCTGTCTGTGTAGCTCAGGAGCACTGTAGATCGATCAGCCTACTAGGAATTAAAAAATGTGGAGTCATTCCTATTTTTCAGATATGCTGAAGCCCTGACTGTAGATTATTTGTTTTGCTTTGTTTGACCCTGACTTCTTAATGATTTTTTTTTTGCTTTAGCAGAAAGAGTTGTCAAAGCAGAGAAGTCAAACACAGTCTTCCAAGAGAAAATCACTTATGACAAAAGTAAAGATAAACGGAGGTAGGGAGAATAAAAAAATCCTAGAAAGGAGGTGAGATAAGGTGATGACAGAAGGTGTTTGAGAAGATGGTGCCAGAAATTGTATATTCACCTCCTTTTCCTTAAGAGAATTTCCATATGTTGCCAAGGACTCGGGTTGGAGCAGAATAACATTTTCTCATGTTAGCCTAGTGAAAAAAGACAATCATTAAATCATGGGGACTTGGACAATCTGAAGACTACAACTGCTGCATCCTTTTACTCAGAATTTCAGCTTTGAAAACTGTCCTTTCCCTTCACTCAAAAAGTGATCAAGAGTGACTCAGCACTGAAGACACTGCCACAGCATATGAGTTTTATTTATGGCAGTAGGTGGATACCAAAGGTGATGCAGAGTTACACAGTTTGATGTTACTAATTAGTAAGTCAGTTATTTAAAAATTAGCCTCTAGCAAATTATTTTAAATGTCTGTATCAATGTTGGAGTCTTCTTCAGATTCAATCTCAGACAATGAATAAGTAATCTTAGCCTGAGGCTCAAAAATGCAACATATTTTCTTAATTTTAAAGTAATTACTGGATGATAATTACTTTGTATACTCCTGAGTGGGTAAGCATTTTGATGCTTCCTTCTGGGCAGGCATATTTTAATCATCTTTATAGAATCACAGAATCATCAAGGTTGGAAGACACCTTCAAGATCATCTAACCAAGAAAAGTCAATGAAAAAACAATTGTGAGCAAGGTGGATGATGTGACAACAGGCATGGAAGCCCTGCGGCACTCCAGTAAGATGCTGGCTGAGAGGGATCAAGTCTGAACACAAAAAATGGTATATTCAAGTCTCTACAGCAGTGATCAAAAATAAAACAAAGAATCACTTAATCAGAGACTCATTAAGTTTGGAAGAGGCCTTCAAGACTATCTAGTCCAACCATCAACGCAGCACCACCATAATCACTCCTAAAGCATATCCCCAAGTGCCACACCTCTCCAACATTTCCAGAGACAGTGACTTCACCACCTCCCTGATTGATTCCAGTGCCTAACCACTCCTTCAGTGATTTTTTTTTCCTACTATCTAAT
>WAAE01019695.1:21893-43253 GCA_013400495.1 Nicator chloris | reverse complement strand
TTTTAACCCCACGTTTTAACCCCGCGTTAACCCTTCGCGCGCCCTCCCTCCCGACACGGCGCAGCCCCGGGAAGGAAGGATATCCTCTGGGATGAGGGCCAGCACCTTGTCCCATTTCTCGGGGCTGCCCAGGATGTCCTGCCCCAGCAGCGCGTACTCCTCGAAGTATTTCTCCACCACGCCAACCGAGCGCCTGCGGGGAGCAGCACGGGCTCAGCGCCCGCCGGTGCCCGCGGGGATGGGCAAAAGGGTCCTCACCCACCTGATGAAGGGGTGGACGGGGTGGGAGAGGTTCACCTTCTTCACGGTGTCCGCACCGCCCTGGGGGACAGCAGTGGTCAGGCTGGGGGGCGGGCAGGGGGTGCTTGGCCCCCTAAACCCACCTGCTCCAGGGTCAAGGGGTGTCCAGACCCACATGCACCCACCTTCTCTGGGGTCAGGGGTGGGCAGGTGCTGCCCAGATCCCCATAAACTCATCTTCACCAAGGTGAAGGGGTGTCCAAAGCCCCATAAACCCATCTTCACCAGTGTCACAGGGTGCCCAGACCCCCATAAACCCACCTTCACCAGGGTGAAGGGATGCCCAAACCCCCATAAATCCAACTTCTCTAGGCTCAGGGGGTGCCCAGACCNGTGGGCAGGTGCTGCCCAGATCCCCATAAACTCATCTTCACCAAGGTGAAGGGGTGTCCAAAGCCCCATAAACCCATCTTCACCAGTGTCACAGGGTGCCCAGACCCCCATAAACCCACCTTCACCAGGGTGAAGGGATGCCCAAACCCCCATAAATCCAACTTCTCTAGGCTCAGGGGGTGCCCAGACCCACATAAACCCACCTTCTCCAGGCTCAGGGGCTGCCCAAACCCCCATAAACCCACCTTCACCAGTGTCACAGTGTGCCCAGACCCCCATAAACCCAACTTCTCCAGGTTGAGGGTGTGCCCAAACCCTCATAAAGCCACCTTCCACACGGTGAGGGGATGCCCAAACCCCCATAAACCCACCTTCTCCAGGCTCAGGGGGTGCCCAGACCCCTATAAACCCACCTTCCACAGGGTCAGGGGTGGGCAGGGGGTTCCTGGCCCCCCTTGCACCCACCTTCACCAGGCTCAGGTACTCCACAGCAGCCGCCCGCAGTGCTGGGGACCATTTCCTCACCGCGTCGTCGCACACCCAGCAGTGGACACCTCTCCTGCCAGAGTACACCCACAGGCGGTGCCGCACGCCCAGGTCCTCTGCAGGGGGGCACAGATGGGTTTTGGGGGGCACAGATGGGTTTTGGGGCGCACAGATGGGTTTGGGAGGCACAGATAGGTTTGGGGGCCACATCAGGACAGGCTGTGGCGACCACCTAAAGCTGATGGTGCCACAAACCTGCCGGGCACCAGCGTGTCCCCCAGCTCGGTGAGAGCATTGGCCCGGCCCCTCTTTGGGGTCTGGGCATCGCTGTGGGGCCGAGCGTGGTCTGGACGTGCACAGTCAGGGCCCACGTGTGTCCCCAAGCCCCTCACCCACGAGCGCGCGGTCAATGATGCGGACAGCGATGGTCATCAGCGTCCAGCACTTGGAGCAGATATCGGCCGAGCTGGGGGCAGAGTGAGGGGGGTCAGGTGGACACCCCACATCCCCAAACCGCTCCCTCAGCCCAGAGCCCCCTCCCCGGGAACCTGCAGCATGTCCGGACATCGTCGTAATCCGTCATGTCAATGTCAAAGACCAGCTCCTTCTCCTGCGGCTGGAAGGCTCCCAGGTGCACCGTGTTGTGCTGGTTGGGCTGCAGGAGGGATGGGATGGGCTCAGCGTGGCCAGGGACCCCTGCAGACCCCCGGTCACGGTGGCCGGGACTCACCCGGTGGGAATAGACGGCCCCGATGTCGATCTTGTAGGGGTTGATCTTCTGCAGCTCCCGCTCCAGCTCCTGGGGGCTGCCGAAGGACTGGAACCGCAGGTACACATCATCCCGCAGGGTGAAGGAGAATTCCCGCAGCTGGAAGTAGTTCTTCACCACTGCAGGGACGCGGGAGGGTCGGGGAGTGCGGGAGGCTCGGGGGGGGTCAATGCCCTCCTCAATCCCCCCATTACAGTCACCCCCAGGCCTCCCCTTCCCTGCTCCTCCCGGTGTCCCGGTCAGTGCATCCTCCCACCGCCTGCCCCGGCACCTCAACGTGCTCTGGGACCCGGGATCGCCGAGTTCCCATCCGGTATCGGTGCCCCCCGCCCGGTATCGGCGCCCCCCGCCCAGTATGGGTGCCCCTCGCCCGGTATCGCCACCCGCGACGGCTCTCGCAGCCAGCATCGGTGCTTCTCCTCCGGTATCGTGGCCCCTGACGGTGCTCCCGGCCCGGTATCGCTGCCTCCTATAGTGTCCCTGTACCGGGCCCGGTATCAGTGCCCCCAGTCCGGTATCGATGTGCCCTCCCGGTACCGCATCCCCGGCGGCGCCCCCCGCCCCGTATCGACGCCCCCCGCCTGATATCGGTGTCCCCCGCCCGGTATCACGATCCCTGGCGGAGCCCCCCGCCCCGTATCGATGCCCCCGCCCGGTATCGCCGCATCCCCGACGGTGCCTCCCCGCCCGGTACCGGTCCCCCCACCCCGCTCACCGCCGCCGTAGCTGAGCCAGCGGCCGTAGGGGCCGTGCGGGAAGAGCCGGCGGTAAAAGACCGGGAGCAGCTCGGGCAGCGCCGCCGGCTCGAACCGCGCCATGGCGGGAGCGGAGCGGCGGGAGCGGCGGGAAGCGGCGGCGCCGGGCCCGGGGGCCGCCGGGAGCTGTAGTCCGGCCCCGGGCAGCGGAGGACGGGGGCCACCGGGGACCGGGGCGGCGCGGCTCAGGGGGAGCGGGAGGAGAGCAAAGCACCGGAGCGGTCCCGGGATGGAGGGGAGGGGATGCCCCGGGGTCCCGGGGTCTGGGGTCTGGCGGTGGTCCTGGAGCGCTGAGGTCCGAGTGGTCCCGGGATCCAGGAGGGTCGCGTGGTGCTGGCGTCCGGGGATGTCCCGGGATCTGAGGAGGTCCCGAGGCGGGTGAGAGCCGGGGCGCTGAGGTTAGGGGGGATTTGGGGGTCCTGCAATGTCCCGGGGCGGGTGGATCCGGGAGCGCTGAGGTCCCGGGATATCCCGGTGTCCGGGGGTGTCCCGGAATCCGGAAAGGTCCGGGGACATGAAGGTCCAGGGGTGTCCCGGGGTCTAAGGGGGTCCCAGGAGGGGCTGTCCGGGATTGTCCCAGGGTCCGGTAGACCCTGAGGTGCTAAAGTCCGGGGGGTCCCGGGTTTAGGGGGGGTCCCAGGATCTAGGAGGGTGCCGGGGTAGTCCCATGATCCGGAGGGCTCCCGGGGCGGAGGGGGCGTGGGGACGTTCCGGGGCCCGGGGTGGTCCCCAGGTCCGGGAGCTGGCCGGGAGGGCGGCGCAGAGATGCGGGAACCCCCGGGCACTGCCTCGCTCCCGTTAACTATTCCCCGCAAGAGCGGTAGGAGCGAAGCCCCGGGACACATCCCGGGGCACTGCCCGCAGCCCGGCGGGCTCCAGGCGGCAGCAGCAGGACCAGCCCCGTAAGAGGACGGGGCGGAGCCGATCCCGCAATCCGGCAGTGCCGGGAGGCCCAGCGGCATCCCCGCGGTCGTTGCGCCGGAGTCCGCTAATTAATTATTAACAGCGGCCAGCGGGCAAGGCCAAGGTTGGGACAAGCCGCTCCCTGGTCTCTTCCCAGTTCCCATCCCGGTGCCGCTGCCGAGGATGTGGCTGTACGTGGTGGCCGTGCTGCTGGGGCTGTTCCTGCTGCGGCGCTGGCACCGGGAGCGGCAGACCGTGCCGCGGCTCTCGGAGAAGTACGTGCTGATCACAGGATGTGACAGCGGCTTCGGGAACCTGCTGGCGCGGCAGCTGGACGCGCGCGGGCTGCGGGTGCTGGCCGCCTGCCTGACCGACGCCGGGGCCGCGCAGCTGCGGGTGGCCACCTCCAACCGGCTCCAGACCGTCCTGCTGGACGTCACCTCCAGCAAGAGCATCGCCGATGTCACCGCCTGGGTCCGGCAGCGTGTGGGTGATCAAGGTAGGATGGGGCGGCCCCCCTGTTGTCACCCCATTGTCACCCCACCAGCCCTTCTTCCACCTTGCCCACTTGTGCCAGCACAGGCGAGGCTGGCACGGGGCCTTGGAACAGCCGCAGCTCATCCCATCTCCTCTCCAGGGCTCTGGGGGCTGGTGAATAACGCAGGGATCGCCATCCCCACGGCCCCAAATGAGTGGCTGACCAAGGAGGACTTTGTCAAGGTGCTGGATGTCAACCTGGTGGGGCTGGTGGAGGTGACGCTGAGCCTCCTGCCGCTGGTGCGGCGGGCGCGGGGCCGCGTGGTCAACGTGGCCAGCGTGATGGGCCGCGTGTCCTTCTTTGGTGGTGGGTACTGCATCTCCAAATATGGTGTGGAGGCCTTCTCTGACAGCCTCAGGTAAGTCTGGATCAACAGGCTCCATCCTGATTTCCCAATTTGTTTACCTGGACTTAGTTGTCAACTCCCATCCGCACGCAACCGTGACTGAGCACAGATTGAACTCGTATCTGCTGCTGAATTGTGAACAGCTCCTGTACTGGCACGGAGCCTGCCCTGTGGACATTGCCCCTGTGCAAGATCCTGCAGGACATGGCCCTGCTGTCCTGAGCTTTGCTTTGTTCCCAGCCCATCCAGATGTGGCAAATGTTTACTGACACGCTGTCTCAGCCATGTGCCAGGCTGGCACAGGGTCCACTGGCGTGTCAGGCTCCGCTCCATACCTCTGGCACGAGGCTGCATCCCATGAGACATGCGGGCATGGACACGCTGTGGTGCTGCTCCCATGTCCCACGGGACTCAATCTCTTCCAGGCTTGAGATGCGCAGCTTTGGGGTGAAGGTCTGTGTGATCGAGCCGGGCTACTTCAAAACAACGATCACCAATGTTGAGAACCTGGAGAAGAATTTTTATTCCATCTGGGAGAAGATTCCAGAGGAAATCAAAGCGAGTTATGGAGAGAGTTACTTGAGGCACTGTAAGTACATCCCCAAACGCTGAGTGATCCTCTTTCTCTTTTGATACAAAGCATATCCCCAGGGCCATGAGGGCCCTATGGGGACCCCACAGCCCCAACACCCCATGGAGCCACTTGGCTCTGCTCGGCTCCAGGGTCTCAGCAGCATTTTCTGCCTCTGCAGTTGTGGCGATGCTCAAGGTGATGCAGAAGGGCTACAACTCCGACCTATCGCTGGTCACCAACTGCATGGAGCACGCACTGACCAGCCTCCACCCCCGCACCCGCTACTCCCCTGGCTGGGATGCCAAGCTGATCTACCTCCCCATCAGCTACCTGCCCTCAGCCCTCAGCGATGCCCTGTTCACCTTGTTCTACCCCAAATCTGTTAGGAAAGCCTAAGGTGGGGATGCAGCGGGCAGCCAGGACCAGAGTGGGATCCAATGACGCACGGTGAGATCCAGAATCAGCTGCTGCCAGGACCACACTATGGTCTCTGAATTTGTAACTCCATATACATCTGACCCTCTGTCCTCTGCTCATGGATGGGTTTGTCCTGAATAAAGACCCCCTGTCCCCTCCTGGCAGACCGTGGTGTTACTCTCAGGCTGTGGCACCGAGGCTGTGCCTGGAGGCTCTGGCTGCTCCCCTGAGCACCTGCTGCATTCAGGATCAAGCTCCTGACAAGTTGCCAGGGGACTTGCCCAGACTGGCACCCCAGGTATTGACACATGCAAGTAAAACTCAGAGCTGTTCCAACCTGAGCAGATTTCCCTCTAGGCAAAGAACCGAGCAGCCTCTTATAGAATCCTCCTCCTCTGCTTCCTCCTTCTCCTCCTGCAGAGCTGGCTGGGGGGGCTGTCCTGCTCCATCACCGCATTTGGGGATGTTGTCCCTCACCAATGCTAGGCGAGAGGCAAAGGTCCAGGGTTGGCGCCGCTGATGGTGTCTGGAGGGTTCCACCAAATCCAGCTCCCTGGGCCATTGGGATCCACCTGCTAAGGGCACAGCAGAGCCCCAGGCACAGGGAGTGCTGCAAGGGAAAGCCGGGAATTACAAAAATTACAAACCAGGAGGACAAAACTCGCCCTGGGCGCTGCCGCAATCCTGGCTCTATAAATGCGGCCCGAGCGCGGCTGGCGCAGGCTGTCACCGCTGCCGAGGATGTGGCTGTACGTGGTGGCCGTGCTGCTGGGGCTGTTCCTGCTGCGGCGCTGGCACCGGGAGCGGCAGACCGTGCCGCGGCTCTCGGAGAAGTACGTGCTGATCACAGGATGTGACAGCGGCTTCGGGAACCTGCTGGCGCGGCAGCTGGACGCGCGCGGGCTGCGGGTGCTGGCCGCCTGCCTGACCGACGCCGGGGCCGCGCAGCTGCGGGCGGCCACCTCCAACCGGCTCCAGACCGTCCTGCTGGACGTCACCTCCAGCAAGAGCATCGCCGATGTCACCGCCTGGGTCCGGCAGCGTGTGGGTGATCAAGGTAGGATGGGGCGGCCCCCCTGTTGTCACCCCATTGTCACCCTACCAGCCCTTCTTGCACCTTGCCCACTTGTGCCAGCACAGGGCCTTGGAACAGCCGCAGCTCATCCCATCTCCTCTCCAGGGCTCTGGGGGCTGGTGAATAACGCAGGGATCGCCATCCCCACGGCCCCAAATGAGTGGCTGACCAAGGAGGACTTTGTCAAGGTGCTGGATGTCAACCTGGTGGGGCTGGTGGAGGTGACACTGAGCCTCCTGCCGCTGGTGCGGCGGGCGCGGGGCCGCGTGGTCAACGTGGCCAGCGTGATGGGCCGCGTGTCCTGTTTCGGCGGCGGGTACTGCATCTCCAAGTACGGCGTGGAGGCCTTCTCTGACAGCCTCAGGTACAGCTGTGGCAGCCCCCAGAGCTCTCCTGTGTTCATCCAGCAGCCCTGGCATTGCCCTGTTCCCCAAAGAGCTTGTGAAACGCTGACCACAAGCGGGCCGGGAGCGTGGGCAGGGCTGGAGCTGTGGGTGTGCAACCAGGGGAAGGGTTTAAAGAAGCTCTGGAGCAAAGCACTAGAGGGATCCTGGGGTGGGGGCGATGGACTTGTCCGGGAGGTCCCGGGGTCCCAGGGTGTCCCAGAGCCTGGGGTTCTGGAGTCTGGGGGAGTCCTGGGGCGCTGAGATTCAGGGACATCCCGGGCACTGGAAATGCTCCGGGGTCTGGGGTGGTCCTGAGGCACTGAGGTTCGGGAGGATTCCAGGATCCTGGGATCCAGAGATGTCTGAAATATGGTGATATCTCGGGTTCCAAGAGGGTCCCTGGAGCAAGGACAGAGCTCCCCTGTGCCCACGATGGGATGCCTGGGGGGTGTCACAAGCTCTCCCTCCCTCCCCCCCACCCCGTTCTCTGCCCTCCTCGGGGCAGCAGCTCCCACTGACACCCCACCCCCCCCTCCCACCTCGGGCAGGCGGGAGCTGCGTCCCTTCGGGGTGCAGGTCTCTATCATCGAACCTGGAGGCTTCCAGACGGGAATGATCGACCCCACACCGCTGGTGAAGGGCTTTGCTCGCCTCTGGGAGCGGCTCCCGGCAGAAGCCCAGGCAGCCTACGGCCGCCACTACCTGGACAAATGTGAGTCCATCCCCACGCTGCACCGCCACCCCCGGTGACCCCACCTCCATCGGGCTGACCCCTTTCTGCTCACCCAGATGCCAAGAACACCACCCTGCTGCACCGCCTGAGCAGCTCCCGCCTGTCGCACGTCACCGATGCCATGACACACGCGCTGCTCTCCCGCTGCCCCCGCAGCCGCTACGCTGCCGGCTGGGATGCCTGCCTCATCTTCCTGCCCCTCAGCTACTGCCCGGCCTGGCTGTCTGACACCATCCTTGGCCTTTTCCTGCCCATCCCGGCCAGCGGGATCCCCTGACGACGGCCACCACAGTGGGGACATGGACAGGGCACCCGTGAGTGTCTCACGCCCTTGAGAATGCGCTCAATAAAGGTGGTGCAATGCTGGGACTCCGGCCTCGGGGGTGCCTGATGGCCACTTGGCCACGGTGCTGGTGGCCCGTCCTACCGGGGGGTCACATGGCAGGATCCCGGCTGCTGCCTGTGGCCAGAGCAGCCGCGTATCCCGGGATACCCCGGTTCGGCTGGCAGGGAACGAACTGGGAAAGGCAGCGCGGTGTTTATCCATCCCCTGGGCTCGTGGGCGGTGATCCCGGCGTCACTCATCGAGCTAATTAAGTGCTGATTAGCGATCAGTAGCTGACTGGCAGGCCTCTGAGACTGTGCATTTGCCTGCGGAACCAGAGCAGCGCCAACACAGCCCCGCTCTGCCCAGCTCTGGCCGAGCCCACGCTGGACCGGGACCCCCGAGATGTGACGGGGAGGGCGAGAGGGATCAGGAGGACCCGGGACTTTGCACAAGCCGAGTTCAGCTCGCCGAGCTGCTTCCCCAGCCAAGGAAGCTTCTCCGAAGTGTTTTCTTTGGCTTAAGAAGTACAACGTCTCCGGCAGCTCCCGCACATCGCGTTCGGGGCCCGAGTGTCCCCAGGGGCCGGGATGAGGCGTGCCAAGCCCCCGGGAGCTGCTGCCTTGCTGTACCTGCCGTGGGCCACCTGTGCCCACACCCCTCCGGCAGCATCGCGGGCCGGGAACGGCTGCCGGGGAGGGAAGGAGTGGGAGAACGGCAGACCCCCTGCACTGCCTCTGCCTGGAGCCCACCTCTCCAGAGCCTGAGGGAGGCTGGGGGCTCCTGGGCACACATTTGGGGTGCTGAGAGCCTTGGGGCGCCCCAGGCATTGCGGCAGGGATGGGCAGGAGGGGCTGAGCCGCCTGTCCCAACCCCGCGGCTCAGCTGGCTTGGAAATACAACCAGCTCCCAGACCTCGCTATTCCCACCAGGATCAGCAGCCCCTGCACAATCCTTGACGGCTCCCAGATCCTGCTCAGCCCCAGAGTTTGGTGTGGAAATTCCCTGACCTGTTAAATAGAACCAGCAGAGCATTGCGTCCCCCTTGGGTGGCGCAAAGCCCCCCAGCCCCTCGGTGGCAGAGCAGCCCCTCACCACCCCCACGGCCCCAGCTGAGCCAAAATGTGCCCGGGGCCAGCACGAAGCTGCCGAGTTCCTGTTTGGAAGCCAGTCCTGCCGGGGTTGGTACCTCCACACGGGGTCACCAGCGCTGGGCTTGTTGTTGTGAGCCCCGACTTATCAGTGCTCTCGTGCTTCCCCGCTCCCCATGCCTTCCTTCCGAGCCAATTGTTGATCCCGCAGTCTCGGCTGCACTGGAAAAAAAGATTTCCTGCAATTGTTTCGCAGGACTTGCAGCCCAATGCAAAAATTTCTGCCCATCAGCCCCCTCCCCAGCGCCGGGGCAAGGCTTGAGCCCCCTCGCTTCCCCTGCCAGACCGCGGAGCAATCACGGCTCTGTGATTAATTGCTGCCTGGCCAGAGGTGCTTCTCTGGCGACATTCATCTGCCATCGGCTCCTGCGGGAGCAGTGCCCGGGCAGAGAGTTCAGCTTTCAGCCCTTTCCCCCCAAAAGAGCCCTGAGCTCACCCTGGTATCGAGGTGGCATCAGGGCCAGTTCTGGCACCTTTGTTATAACCCACCCCAACCTCTCAAGGTTCCCAGACCTGGGATGTGTTTTCCCCACAGAACGATCCAGGCAGGATCCAGCCTCTGAGCCCGGTGGGGTGACAGTGGAGGGGACACTCAGGAAGCCTCGGGGACCCCCGACCATCCCCAGGCACCTGCGGCTTCCACACCTGCCCGGGGCCTCCCCGCGCCCGTCCCCACCCCGCGGCAAAATCGAATAGGAGGCGAGTCCCGGGGCTGGAAATCCAGTCAAATGTCACCTGCGCTGGGCTGTCTCAGGATGTTGCAGCACGACGGTCATTTCCTGCCCAGCAAGCGGCCACCAAGCCCACCCGAGCTCCGCGCCCAGAGGCGCTTGAGCTGCCGAGGCGAGAGGATCCCCCCGCTCCCGAGCAGCCCCTGCGCAGCCCGCGCTCAGTCGCCGGTGAGCCAGTGCCATCCCTCCTCCCTCGTGTCCCTTCTCCTGTCCGTCTGTCCCCTTTACCATCCATCTGTCCCGTCTCCCATCCGTCCGTCCCTTCTCCCGTTTCTGTCCCTTCTCCTGTCCGTCTGTCCCCGCTCCCATCTCTCTATCTCTTCTCCTGTCCACCTGTCCCCTCTCCCATCCGTCTGTCCTTTCTCCCGTTTGTCTGTCCCTTCTCCTGTCCGTCTGTCCCCTGTCCCATCTCTCTATCCCTTCTCCTGTCCTCCTGTCCCCTCTCCCATCCGTCCGTCCTTTCTCCCGTTTGTCCCTGGTCCTGTCCGCCTGTCCCTTCTCCTGTCTGCCTGTCCCCTTTAGCATCCATCTGTCCCCGCTCCCATCTCTCTATCCCTTCTCCCGTCCATCTGTCCCCTCTCCCGTCCATCTGTCCCCTCTTCCATCTGTCTCTCCTCAGTCCCAGCGGCCTCTCAGGACCTGCAGTGCAGAGAGGACGGGAGGTTCAGGAGCCCTGGGGGTGGCAGCTCCAGCCTCTCCCTGGTTTCGGGGCCGGTGGGTGTCAGCCTGGGTGGGTGCCCCAGGGATGACGCTCTCACGGGGGACAGCCGGCTGTGGCTTGGTCCCGCCTTGCCAGGCTCCGAGTGAAGCGGGAAGACCCCACTGGAAGGGCGCACTCCCGCAGCATTCCCAAGGGAACGGCCGCTCCTGAACACTTCCAGCGGCACAAGGCTGCACCGGGTCCGCAGCGTCTTCGCTGTGAGGATGCAGCTGTGCTGGGATTGGAGCTCTCACTTGGGGCAATAAGAGGATGTTCAGGTCAACTGCATTTTCCTGAAATTTGTGTTTTTGTCACCTACTTGGACGTCCCGATGGCTCCCGGCAGAGTGAGGGCGGCTGCCAAGTGACCACGCCCCGAGGGCTCGGGTGGCAGCGGGGGATTTCCCGCTGGAGCTGAGCCTCTGGGACAGAGCCACCAGCACCTGTCTGTGTCCCAGGCCAGGCTCTGGGACAGGGAACAGCCACCACATGTGATGACTGTTGTTTGTGGCTAGCATTTATCCTGGGATGTGAAGGGATCACCTGGGTGGACACAGCATCTTTTGAGGGTTGATGTAGGGAGCCACCATGGGAGTAAAAATTGAGTTAGAAGCCCCCAGAAGGATCTTTTTGCGTCCCACACAAGGGCTCTGTGTTTCAGGCTGCCCATCTCAGTATCCTCCCTTTCCCTGCAGCCACCAGGATGGCCGAGGTGACCACTGTCCCCATGGAGGCCCACACTGTCCCGAGTGAGTACGGGGACTACCACAACTTGTCCGAGCTGTTCTACCTCCTGAACCACACCTACACCTACTGTGAGTTCAACCTGGATGAGAACATCAAGCGGGTGTTTCTCTTCATCCTCTACCTGGTCATCTTCGTGGTGGGCTTGGTGGAGAACCTCCTCGTCATCTGGGTCAACTGGCAGACACGGGGCAACAAGAGCTTGGTCAACCTCTACATCATCAACATGGCCATCGCTGACCTCGGGGTGCTGCTCTCGCTGCCCATCTGGATGCTGGAGGTGATGCTGGATTACACCTGGCTCTGGGGCAGCTTCCTCTGCCGCTTCACCCACTACTTCTACTTCACCAACATGTACGCCAGCATCTTCTTCCTCACCTGCCTGAGCGTGGATCGCTACGTGACCCTGACCAGCTCCTCCCTCTTCTGGCGCCGGCACCAGCACCGCGCGCGCCGCGTGGTCTGCGCCTGCAGCTGGGTCCTGGCCGCCACCATCCCCGTCCTGGAGGTGGCTCACATGCAGCTGGTCAACACCGGGGAGCCCATCTGCATCTTCATGGCCCCCTTCGAGACCTACGACGAGTGGGCGCTAGCGGTCAGCTTGGCCACCACCACCGTGGGCTTCCTCGTGCCCTTCCCCATCATCGCGGCGTTCAACGTGCTGACGGCGCGGTTCATCCGGCGCACCAAGCCGGAGAGCCGCAAGCACTGCCTGCTCATCTATGCCTACATCGGCGTGTTCCTGCTCAGCTGGCTGCCCTTCCACGTCGTGCTGACGCTGCTCACCCTCGAGGGCAACCACATCATCCTGCACTGCACCTTCGCCCACTTCCTCTACTTCTTCTACGACATCATAGACTGCTTCACGCTGCTCCACTGCGTCGTCAACCCCATCCTCTACAACTTCCTCAGCAAGAACTTCCGCAGCAAACTCATCTCCGCCGTGGTCAAGTACATCCCGAAGGACCACGGTGGCCAGAAGGGCGCTGGCGACTCCTCCTCCAGCACGCAGCACTCCATAGTCATCGCCAAGGACAACAGCCCTCCAGTCTAAGGGGGTCAGACTCTCCCAGCCTCCGTCGTGGTGGCTCCCTGGGGATAGTGGGATTGGTTTTCCTGTTGCTGAGGACACGATTTGCTCAGCCCTTCTTGGCCGGGCACCTCCCGTGGCAGGATGAGGTGTCAGGTTTGAGAAGAGCTGGGAGCTAAGAACATCTTGCCTCTGGAGTGCTGCTGTGTCCAACCTAAAGAAAGGATTAGAGAAATTTTTATTCCCTGTTTGACAAGCGACACCCTTGCAATAATAAAGCCTGTTACTCCACTCAGTGTCTGACACAACCCAGCCCTGAGATCAGATCCCCATCTTGCCCCAAGCCGTGGGGTTGGAGTCCATGATCTGCCCCATCACAGGCGTTCCTGCATCCCCAAACTGTCCCTGAGCCCCAGCCCAGGCCACAGCACTGTCTGGTGAGTGCCATCCCAAGTGAGAGAGAAAGAATCATCCCTTTGGAACACAAGCCTCCTCTCACCATGTCCAGAGTCTGATTTTTGAGAGATGAAGGTGAAGCAGCCCAAGGGGCTGAGCAGGGCACAGACCTGAGGGGAGGAACAATTTGGATTTGAGATCAGCCACTCCTCCAGAGCAATTTTGCAAACCCAGTGGTAAATTAGTGATGGCTAAACTGGGTTTGACCGAGAAGGGCAGCTCCAGACTGACTTTGGATCCCCCATCCTGTTAACTCCAGCCTCCTCTGGAGCGTTCCCTGGCAGGTTTTTATGGCCCCTGGGTGCATTTCTCAACTCCATCAGGCTCCAACAGCCCTTCCCCTTCCACCAAAGTCCCTGTGGGAGCACAGGCACGTGCAGAAAACCTCAGAGGTGGAGCACGGGCTGGCCTTGTGCTGTGCAAGGAACTGGAGCATCCGGAGAAAGTTCATCCTTGTGTGGATCCTGCTCTCAGTCACGTGCCGCGGGTCGAGCCCTCGCTGGGGGAAGGTGACAGAGCGACAGGCACCAGAGCCCATAAATCTCCCAAAGGCCTTGAGCTGCTCGAGGAACACGTCATGAAAAAAACAAAGCATAAGCAGTTCTGGGGACAGGATGCTGGCGCAGGGGCTGGGAGCAGGATGTCCCGGGAGAAGCCCACGACCAGGGGTTAAGATGGACACGGGGTTATTGCGGGGCTGGCTGGGAAAGCTCTGCCAGTTCCAGGGGTCCTTGATGGGGTAAAACCCTAAATACCTCAGGGTTCCTTCTGCAGGGATGTTCCTCTGTATCCCGGGACACGGCACTGAGGGAACAATCCAAATCCACGTCTTACACAGAAACCCTGGGAAGCTCCAGGCCCCTCGTCAGAATTCCCTGTTCAGGGCAGCAGCTCAGGCTGTTCCCCTTCCTCTGTTCCTCACAGCTGTGAGTGCAGAACCCCAGGGGCTGCAAGACCCCTGGGCTGAGATCTGCACCCACAGGACCCCATCAACTTAATTCCCTGCTCCTGAATCCTCCCTGAGCTTCCCTTTGCTAATTCCCTGCCATTTCCAACGAAGAAATGGATGATAAATACACAGCCAGCCACTCACCAGGGCAAAAATATATTCAAGATACTTAAACATGTAAAATTTGGTATTTCACCTAATAAAATTAATTTTTAACTGTCTTAATTTCTCTGTACTTTTGTTCATAGACCTTGGGGCCAGAGTGGCCTCGAATAAACTGTCACCTATGTGGTGACCTGGGCTGGGGCACCCTGTTCCCCTGTTCTGCCACCTCCACAGGAAGTTTTTCCTTGTGTTGAGGTGGAATTTCTCGTGGTTTCATTTATGGCCGTTGCTCCTTGTCCTGTCACACCACTGAAAAGTCCTCTTGGCACCCACCTTTGAGGTATTTTTATGGATTGATGAGACTCCCTCTCAAATGAGACATTTATATGGATATCTGAGATATTTTTATGGATTGATAGAATCCCCTCTCAGTCCCCTCTTCTCCAGACTAATCAAGCCCAGCTCCCACAGTCTCTCATCACTGAGCTGCTCCAGACCCCTCAACACCATTGTGGCCTCCACTGGACTCACTCCAGTAAATCCTTGTCTTTGCTGGACTCAGCTCCCAGCCCGTGGAGCTCCAGTTCCTGGCAAACACAGCACTGGCAGCACAGAAAAGGCTCATCCAGGCACACAAACCCTGGGATTCCCCAAAGGATGGGCTCTGCTCCCACCCTGCTGCTGGATCCCTCAACTCTCTCCTGTTCCTGTATCCCACAGGAATGTCCCAACCTGTTCCCCTGAGCAGCTCCAGTCCTGGAGCCACACCACAAATCTGGTGGGAGCACGACACAGGGATGGCCTCACCTGCTTTCTGGGCATTCCTGGGAGGAACACGTTTTGTCAAGAAGCAGCTACAAGAGGTCAATGTTTTCCATTTTATTATTCTAAATAAAAACCACACTTTGTGCTGAACAATGGAGTAGAAAAGAACCCGATGTACAACGATTTTAGACATCTACGATTTGGGGGTGGGGGGAAGTTTACAAAATATACAAAACTTTACAGCAAATAGATAGTAAACACTTAAATAGCAGGAGGTCAGTACCTACGATTAACTTAACAAAAAGGTTAGACAGCAAGTTCAACTCTTGTTCTTTCTTTTTCTGCTCAATTGCTCTGATGAGAGATCTGGATCCACCGAGAACAGGGAAAGTGAATTTTGTGTTGGGGATGGGAGTGAGCCTGGGCTCAGAGCAGGGCCCTCTGAGGAGATTCCCTGTCTGGGCTCCCCAGGAGGCTCCGTGACCTGGAAGCTGCCAGAATTTCCCCTCTGCAACTCCCTCTCCTACCCCAGGATCCCAAAGCACTTTGCAAACACCTCAGGTTGCCCCAGGGGAGGTAGGTCGGTGTCCCCACGGTCACCAAGGGCAGTAGGGACAGGAGAGAGCCAGGTTTGCCCATGGTGGTGGAGAAGGAACAAAATCCAGCATGGAGCGACTGCTCTGGCTCTCCCAACACTGAGCTGGAGCTCCCAGCCAGGTTGGCTGGACTTGGGGACAGGGATGACATCCCTGCCAACCCCTGCAGGCTTGGGAACACTCAGGACCCTCCTGGGGGGAGCACTCAGGTCTCTGACCCCTCTGGGAATCACCCCCCCAGGAGCTGGCAGCAGCAGGTCCAGATGCATCCCTGCAGCCCTTCCACTGCTGATTTCGGGATGTTCCATGTGGGAATGATCCATTTTAACCCAGGCAAACAGAAATTCCCCGGGTCAGAGCCAGCAGCAAGCAGGGGGCTCCTGCTTTCCCCCCCAGGGCCAGGAGCAAGGGCTGGCTGAGCCTGTTGGTGTTTCGGTGTAAAAGCTTCTCTTTTTGGTTTACGTGCACAAAAGGCTTTTGCTTTTCAGCTTGGCAAGATCCGGGGCTGCAGACCCTCCCTGAAGTTCACCACAGCTTCTGGAACATTCCAGGAGGGTCTCAAAGCTCTCTCTAGTCTATCCCTCACACCCTTCACAGCCACCTCCAGAGCAGTGCAGGTTGTGTCCACCCCTGTCCCCAGCCCCAGCCTGTCACCAGCTGGGCACAGCCCTGAGTTCCGTGCTCGAGGGGACCCTGCATGAGCAGGGGGTGGGACTGGGTGACCCTCAATGGTCCCTTCCAGCCTCATCCATCCCACAGTTCCCACGATTCCACGAGAGAAACCCCAGAACCCAGAGAGGAGCCTGCAGTGAAGCACCGCCAGCTCCCACACTTCCCAGAGCACCACGCCATTCCCAAAGTTACCCTTTCTCTTGGAAAACCTAACACGGCTCAACACAGCTCCGCAGTGACCCCAGGAGCAGGAGGCTGGAGTTCAGAACTCAGAGCTGCAGCAGCCCAGGCCAACCCAGAGCTGACCTTGGCTCTGGTGCCTGCCCTCCTCCAAAGCCAGGCTCCAGGCACCCTCCCTGCTCCCGGAGGTAGGTCGGTACCACGGGAGGTACCACCCTCATTTTACAGATGAGGAAACTGAGGCAAAGAGGTGAAGTGACTTGCCCAAGGCCACAGCAGAGCCAGAAGAGAGACCCCTGGGTGCTCTGAGCTCTCCGAGTCCAGCCCCCACTGTAGGATGGCCCTTCCTGGGTGTCCCTTCCCAGGTGTCCCTTCCCGGGTGTCCCTTCACAGGGAAGGGGCAGTGGGGTGAGTTTCTAGGGTTTGCAAATCACTAGTTTAGTTTAGTTTAGTTTAGAAACAGCAAAACTTGACAGAAGTGCGGGAGCTGATCCACGACCACCGAGGCTGGAGAGCCCCGAGCACTTCTTTGTTTGTGAGGTAGAATGAGTTACCCGAGGGCAGTCCCAGCTTGGAAATATCTGTTCCTCCCCACCTCTGCCCCACAGCAGGGTAACATGAGGAGAAGCTAATCCATGCCCATCCCAGTGTTAACGCTGTTGGCACCAGCTGACCTCGCCAGGGTGGCCAGGAGAGACCTCCGGGAGTGGCCAGGAGAGCCCCCATGTGGAGGTGACCCTGACACAGGGCCAGAAGAGACCCCTGTGCCCAGGAGAGCTCCCTGTGCCAAGGAGAACCTGACCCGTGTCCAGGAGAGCTTCCCATGAGAGGCCCAGAAGAGCCTCCTGCACCAAGGGGCACCGAAACATAGAGGGGGAGAGCCACCCACACCCAGGAGAGCCCCTCCACGGCCAGGAGAGACCCCCACACCCAGGGGAGCCCCCAGAAGTGCCCAGCACACAGCCAGAGAGGCCAAGCCTTCCCCGTGGCTCCCACTCCATGAACAAACTCGCATCACTCCAACCACACACATTTGCCACCGGGACACGTCCGGGATGTGGCGATCCAGGGCGTGGGAGGGGGGATCCCTTTGGCAGGAGAAGGGTCCCTCCTCCTTCCAGGGAGTTAAGGCAACAGCTTCATCCTGACTCATCTGCCTGGGGCACAGCACGAGGCTGGGGCAGAGCAGAGCCAGGAGACTCCAGGCTCTCCGTGGCCACCACAAATCACCTCCCAGGGAGCTCGGACCTGCTTCCCCTCCCTCTCCAGTCCTACGGCAGATCCCTGTGCTCACGCAGCCACCTCTGCCCGGGCTCTGCAGGGAGGTCATGTGGCTCCTTCGTCTCCTCCTCCGGCTCTCAGGGCATGAGCGAGTCCCAGCCACGGCAGAGAAAACACGGCCTGGGAATCTGTCAATCCCCAGCTCCTGGTTTCCTGCTGGGGTTCCTCCTTGTTCACACTCTCAGATGCTTCCTGCTCCTCTCCCCAGCAACGCAGCAGTGGCCGATCCCAGAGCACACTTTGCCCATCTCCTGGCAGTAGCAGCAGAACATCAGGGATGCCCAGAATGTCTTTTTGTTTTTTTTCCTTCTTTTCTTTCTGTTTTATTCCTTTCCTTCGAGTCCAGCACCTGCTCTGGCTCTGTCCCTCTCCACTGAGGTCAGGTGTGAAAATCTTAGCAGCATCAGTTTGTGGACAAGCTCAGGGTTAGCCTGGTCAAGTGGGCTAAAACGTTAAAAAAAAAAATAGAATCTAGACTCAAAAACTAGTGAGAAATGCTAAAAGCACAGAACTCGATGGCCTCTAAGAGGACCAGAGGTAAGTAAACACGACAGACTCCTTGAAACAGTGATGTACCTCACGTGCTGTTAATTTGTACAACGCCACCAATCTAAAAAGCCCTAGGAAGGCCCCCAAACAAACAAACAAAAAAAATTTAACCAAACCCAAAAAAGAATTCCATCCATGATGCCTGACCATTAAATAAAACAAAACAACTTCCTTTTTTTTTTTTTTTCTCCTTTTTCTCCTCCACAGCTTCCACCATTAACCCTCGCTCCTCCGCCGGCCCTGCCCCATCAGCTATCCGTGTTTTTCTCGGCCTCTTTGGAATGGATGATGTACATGAAAGTCTGTTCGATGGTGAAGTCCGGCGGGAGGCTGCCCTTGTGCACCCCTATGTGCTTGCTCATGAGGTTGAGCGTGGAGCTGTAGTGGCCACACACGGTGCAGCGGTACATGAGGGCCCCCGAGTGCGTCCGCAGGTGGCACTTGATGGTGGAGCGCCCGCGGAAGAACTTGTGGCACACCTTGCACTGGTAGGGCTTCTCCCCGGTGTGGATGCGCCGGTGGTAGTTGAACTCGCTGGTGTGGGCGAACCTCTTGCCGCACACCTTGCAGCTGTACTTGCTGTTGCCCGGCTGGCTCTGCAGCGCCAGCTCTTCGCTCAGGAACTCCTCGGGCAGCTTCCTCTTGGGCAGCCCCTGCGGCTGCAGGCGCTCCCCAAATCCCGCCCGGATGTCCAGGCTGCCCCCGCACTTGTGCTGGCTGACGTGGTAGCGATAGGCAGCTTCCAGCTTGAAGCTCTGGCTGCAGAAGTGGCACTGGAAAAGAGCCTCCTCCACGTGCTGGTGCACGGCCAGGTGCTTCTCCAGGAGCTGCCGGTCCACGAAGCTGCTGGCGCACACGGAGCAGGAGAAGACGGAGATGCCCAGGTGGGACAGGGTGTGCCACATCAGGCTGCAGAGGCTCAGGTGCCGCTGGTCGCACACGCCGCACGTCTGGCTCTTCAGGTTCACGTGCTCCAGCAGGTGGTTCCGGACCGTGTGGAAATCTTTGGCCAAGGGCTTCCCACAGGCAGCACAGGTCAGCTCAGGGCCGGGCCCTCCCCCAAACACGGCCACTTTCCCCGGCAGGGGGTCACTGGGGTGGACAATGACATTGTTGTCGAAGACCCCGTCCCGCCGGTGCAGCGTCAGCTGCCACTGGGTGAAGAACTTGGTCTCGCACATGTCGCAGGAGAAGAGGAAGATGCCGATGTGGGACAGCACGTGAGTGACCCTGGAGTTGCGGTCCTGGAAGTGGGTCTCGCAGACTTTGCAGTTCCCGGTGAGCAGGTCGACGTGGTCCCTGGCGTGCTGGCGGATCAGCTGGATGTTGGGCTCCAGCACCTTCTTGCACACCTGGCAGGGCATGGCCTTGCTGTCCCGGCTGTCGCTCTCGAAGGCCAGTTCCTCCTCGCTGTCATCGCTCAGCTCAATCACTTCCTCGGACGGGACCAGCTCCTCTCCAGCATCCTCAAAATGCAGCTCGGCCTCTCCCAAATCCTCCAGCTGGAGCTCATCCATCTGCTCGAATCCCTGCTCTTTGGAGTGGTCGCTGTTGCTGGGGCAGGAATTGCTCCCTGTGGAGACATCCAGGGAGGGGTCAGTGGGGAAGAAGCCACCCTTGCCGTAGTCACCGTTGCTCTGGGCCTTGTACTGAGGGCAGGAGTTGCCGGTGGTCTGTGCCACGACGTTCCCGCCGGGCTGGGCCCCCAGACCCGCGACCGGAGCGAACTGCCCCGGATCTGACTCCTGCTCTGTCTTGGGAGGCTGCTGTGGGTGCATCAGGGGAAGAACCTGGCTGGCCTCACCCACGGGATTCCTGTCATCCTCTTTGTAGCTGCCCCCCACGTCCCCGTGCAGGAGGTAATTCCGCTCGGGGCCGAAGTGCTCCGCGCCGCTCCGGATGTCCCCCAAAGAGTGGCTCTGCTCCGAGGAGGTGCTGCTCAGCGGCCCAGCCCGGCCTTCCCCCACAGACAGGGCAGGCTGCTTGGTGATGGCCGAGCTCTCCAGGTCGGGGAAGGTGGAGTGACAGGCCTGCAGCAGATCCTCCATGCCCAGCCGCTCCGCCACCTCGTAGATGACGCCCACGTTGATGAGGTCGGTGAAGAGCTCCGAGGTGTACACAAAGCTCAGGATCTTCTCGAAGTTGGCTGGAGTGATGAAATCCACCACGTAGGTCCTGGCAGCGTCCAGCCCCGTGTTGAGGAAGAGGTTCTGGAAGTAGCCGGCGGCGCAGGCCAGCACGGCCTTGTGCGCGGCGAAGGAACGGGAGCCCACCAGGATGGTGACGTCGCACATGGTCTCGGAGAGCCGGCACTTGTTGAGTTCCTTCAGCAGGTTGTTGGGGTGGTTGGTGCTGTGCAGCTTGATCCTCATGCCCATCTTAGCAGCTGCTTAAGAGTCCCTTCTCCTGGTCAGCTCGGCCTTCACGCTTTCATCCGCGGCGGGAGCAGGAACTGGCAGGGCAAGGAGCTCTGCAGAGGGGAATCGCAAAAAATGTTATTTAACAACCAAAGCAACACCATTCTGGTCATACCTCCCATTTTCCACCTTTCTGAGGAGCCACGCTGCAGCTGCTCAGCTGGAGATGGACTAAACCTGTCTTGTTACCTCACAGATTGACTTTTGGGAAGCAAAAGGCCAGATGTGCAAAGCAGCAAAGTCAAAACAAAAAGACACTGACTCTCAGAGGTAGCCTGAAGGTCCCACTGCTATTGGGGCAGGGACAGAGATCCTGCTGACTCTGAGACTCAATCAGAGCCTGTTCCAGACATGTCCCTTCTTCCCCAGCTGGGGACGAGGCTCCTCTCCAAAGAGATGTCACTCAGGCTGGACACACCAGTTGAATTCGCCTCTAGGTCTCCTCCAGCTGCAGCCACGTCATTCCTTCACTTCAGATTCCCCCTGTACCCACAAGGAGACTTCAGGCTCCCAGGTGGGACTCTCTGCATTCCAGCCTTGTGGCTTCCCTTTGGATTTCTTGTCCGCTCCAGTGGAGCCCGCAGCACCTCTCAGATTCCCTGGCTGCCACCACACCTGTCCCACAGCACCGGCCGTTCCCCACAGTGTCCTCCCAGCTTGTCCCACTGCCTTTGTCCCCCTGTGCTGCTCACAGATGCCCCAACAGCTCTTGAGATTTCACGAACTTACACAGGGAGCTCTCTCCTTAATTCCCCTATTCCTAATTCCCTGCCTTCCCCTCCCTGAGACAGGGAACAGCGAGCTCAGAAGGCAGCAAAGAGCGGGAGTTTGGAGGGGGCTGGAGCTGCCCCTGCCCCGGATCCGGGGAAAACCAAAGGGCCAGAGGATGAGCTGTTCTTCCCCGGGATGCGGAGGGATGGGGAAACACCACTGGCAGCTGAGGAGGGCGAGGAGGATGAAGATGCCGCGGGGAAGGCTCTGGAAGGCAAAGGCTCCCCAGCCCAAAAAAGCACGTGGGCAATTCCTGCGGCGTGGGGATCCCTGTGGAGGGGATGGGGCAGGAGGGAAAAGAGCGGGAGAGAGGATGGGGGGCCG
>WAAE01019695.1:692-20442 GCA_013400495.1 Nicator chloris | reverse complement strand
GGGGCGGGACACACGGACACGGGGCGGGACACACGGACACGGGGCGGGACACACCGACACGGGGCGGGACACACCGACACGGAGCGGGACACATGGACGCAGTAACGGACACGGACACCAGAAGGCACACACGGACACGGGAAAGGACACACGGACACGGGCAGGGACACCGAATAGGGCACGCATAGGGACACACAGGTACGGGAAAGGACACACGAGCATGGGCACGGGCAGGGACACGAACACGGACAGGGACACACGGACACGGGAAAGGACACACGGACACGGGCAGGGACACCGAATAGGGCACGGATAGGGACACACAGGTACGGGAAAGGAGACACGAGCATGGGCGCGGGCAGGGACACGAACACGGACAGGGACACACGGACACGGGAAGGGACACGGTCACGGACACTGGGACGAGCAGAGACACATGGAGACGAGAAGGGACATGGAGACATGCACGAGAAGGGACATGGAGACAGGAAGGGACATAGATGGGGCACGACACACGGACACAGGAAGGGACATGGACAGGGGCGCGGGCACGGGCACTTCTCCAGCTACGGGGGCTGCTGTGGGGAAGGGATAGGTCGCTGTAGCCCAAGAGCACACGACCCCCGGCCCCGCATGTCCCGTGGGCTCATTCCCGCGGCCCCGTCCCCGTATCCCCATCCCTGTGGCCTCTTTCCCGCAGATCCACCCCCGTGGGCTGTCCCGAGCGGGTCCCGGAGGCGCAGCCAAGACACAGAGACGCCGTTTGCGCGTGTTCCGCACAGACACGGGTGGGTGTATAGCGGGGCACGTCCAGGTGTACACAGGTGCACGGACACGCGCGCGTGGGGCAGAACGGCCGCGCTCCCGGCGGGTCCCACGACGGCTCCGTGGGCGCCGGCGCCCGGGACGCCTCTGCAGTCGGTCCCACCGTCTCCGGGACACCGGGCACAACCCCGCCCGGACCCCTCCACGCGTGGGGGGCTCGTTCTTCGGCTCAGGCCGCCCGCAGCGGGGCCTCGCCGTGCGCGGGGGGTCCCGGGGAGCACCGGGGGGCTGCGCCGCCACCCCCGCGCCCCGCCGCTCGCCCAGGCTCCGCTGCTCGCTTCCCCATGAGCCCCACGAAGAAATCGTGCATGTCTCCTGCGGAGAGACCGGCCGTCAGTGGTACCGGCACCGGCGGCGGCACCGGCGGCGGCACCGGGCGGGACTTACTCTTCTGCGGCGCCGCGGGGGGACCTGGAAGAGACCGAAGCGAATGAGCAGGGACCGGGGAGACCGACACCCTCCCACCCGAGCCCTCCCCGGCCCTCACCGGCGCCCTCCTCCCGCAGCAGCTCCAGCGCGGCGGCGGCGGCGGCTCCGGGGCTGCCGCGGGCGCTCCACGGCAGCGGCTCCGGGACAGGCATCCCCTGCGGGAACGAAGCGGGTGAGCGGGATGGGAAGGGGTCCGGGGGCTCCCGGGGATCCGGGGTCCGCCCGCCGCTTCCCCCTCGACGGTCGTACCTGCGCGGGGCCCGGCGGGGCGGCGGGGGCGCGGCGGGCGAGGGCGAGCGGCATCGCCAGGAAGAGCAGCACCGCCAGCACCCGTCGGTTCTTCATCCTCAGGAGGAGCTGGGGGCGGCGATCAGCGACGGAGCGGCGGGACCGGGGGCTGTGCTGAGCCGGCGACCCCTCGATGGGGCGGCCCGGGATGAGTCTGGGACCAAACCGGGCTCTGGGGAGGGAAAGCAGCGAGACGGGAGAAGGGGAGCCGGAGACGGCGGGACCCCCACTCGGGTGTGCGGAGGAGGAACTGCGCCGCTTCCCGGGCTGCCGGTGTCCCTTGGACGGGGCGGCACCCCGGGGGTGCATTCCAGGGGTAGGGGAGGCCGTTAGGGGGTGTGCAGGGGGACACGGCTCTGCTGTGGCCCCGGAGGTGCCGTGTCCCCGCTCGTGCCCGTGGTGCCACGGCTGTGCACTCACACGTGAGCCCTGCAGACTCTCACAAGTGTGGGGCACGGACACCCATCTCAGTACACCCGTGTCCCCAGTCACACTCCCTAGTACGCACATGCTTGCCCACAGCCAGACTTGCTTCCAGAGCCCCCCCAAACCCTCCCCAAATTCAAGCGACACCTTCAGCCCATCTCTCCTCTTGCCTGTGCCCCTCCCAGCGCTGTCCCAACCTCCGCTTCCTCCTTCTGCCTTCCTTTAGTCGGGGTGAGGACAGGGCACAGCAGCTCCCCGGCACCCCCAGGGCCGTGGGACACAGCGACACAGACCTGCCGAGCCCTCCGGTGGTGTCGAGGCCTGAGTGACCCTCGTCGCCGGTGGCTAGGGAGCAGGGAATCCTCGAGGGGTGGTGGGCAGCAGCAGTGGGCAGCGGTGGTGGGCAGCGGTGGTGGGCAGCTCCCCCGGCCCGGGCTCAGCCGGGAGGCGAATACCGGGGCAGCGGCTGCTGCGCGGCGCTAAATAAGGGGCTCTGCCCGTGGCACGGCGTGGGTGGGCAAGAGGAGAGCTGCCAATGGGGGCCGGGGGGGTGGTACCCCCACCCTGCAGCTTCACGCCCACGCAGGCACCGTGACACCGACACACGCGGAGTCACACAGCGGCACACGCGTGCCCACGCAGGCACCCCGGGGTGGGGGGTCAGCGCACGGGCACTGTGCCCACACAGCCCCCGGCCCCTCTCTGTGGGGACGTCACGATGTGTCTGTTGGCACGTGTGGGGACACGCATGGAGGGATGGTCCTGGCTGGATGCTGGGCTCTGCCGCCAGGATTTGGGGGTCTCATGGGGGAGAGGGGATCAGCCAGGCTCCCACCGTGCACACGCGATGCACACACAAGTTCACCTGCACACACAAGCGCAGGTGTGCCCACACACACACACACTCACAGGTACCTCACACCCTGCTCCATTGCAGCGCTCCCGGCCTGCCCGCTCCCGTGCCAGGATGTGCCAAGGTGGAAAATGGGGAGGAAAATTTGGGGGAAAGCAGAGGGACACAAGGAAAGAGGGAATGACTGGGCTAACAAATGAGAGCCACCGACTCCATCCCAAGCAACAGGCAGTGGCGACTGCTCCGGCGGCTGCGGCAGCCCCCTGGGAAGGCGGCCGGCAGTGGCGGCTCACGTGGCAACACAGCCCGGGGCAGGGCAGCATCTGCAGTGCTGGGAACGTTAATTAAATCGGAGCCTGGCCAGAGACGGCCTAATTAATTAATAACACCTACTTGTGCGATGCCAAGTGCGACGCAGCTGTGAAGAGCCGTGGTGCCCCGGGCTTGTTTACGCCTCTCGCCCCTCGCAGGGGGAAGGTCCCTGTGCTGGGTGGGACGTGACGGAGCCCGCGGCGGAGAGCGGGGAGCCCTCGGTGTTGGGACATGGCCGGGCCACCAAAGTGCCACCGCGCACACGCACGTGCCCCCCCACGTGCGGGAGCTGCCCGCACACGCTCCCCCTGCACGACAAACTGCGCTCCGGGGCCCACCTGGGAGCTGGTGCTGATGGTGACGTGATGGGGAGTTGGCAGCTCCCGAAGGTAACGCGAGTGATGTGTGGGGACAGGATAAAAACCCTCTCCAAGAGCTTGATGAGTGCAGGGGGGAAAAGGGAGCAAAGCGGGGGGAGACCCCGTCATGGGGGCTGCAGGACTGGTGGGAGTCCTGAGGGTTCAGGGGGCTGGAGGGCTGATGGGGGTCTGGAGGGTTCTGGGGGACTGGCAGGGGTTCTGCAGGTCCTGGGGCCTGCAGGGCTGGCAGGGGTCCCATGGATCCTGGGGGCTGAAGGACTGATGGAGTTCCTGACGGACCTGAGGGCTGCAGGGCTGATGGGGGTCCTGAGGATTCTCAGGGCTGGAGGACCTGGCAGGTCCCACAGATCCTGAGAGCTGCAGGACTGGGGGGGTCCAGAGAGTCCTGGGCACTGCAGAACTGATCAGGGTCCTGAGGCACCTGGGGGTGCAGGACTGACGGAGGTCCCACGGGTCCTGGGCTGCAGCAACTGCCACTGGGGCTGTGCAGCAACTTCCCTCTATCCCGTTCTCTGTGTCCCTGGTCCCCAAGTGCAGCTCCAGAGCCAGCCTGGGCAAGGAGCCCCTGCATGGGTGTCCTGCAGCAGGCAGGGGGACAAGCAGTACCCTGGGCAGGGGGACAAGGACATCCAGTGCAGGCAGGAGGATGACAGGGACCTCACATGGATCCACCCACGGCCGCCAAGAAACTGCCTTTGCAGCAGCGTGAGCTGTGAGCCACTTTGATGAGAAAAGTGGCCACAATTTGGAGCCTTTCCAGTCACCACAAGCTGAGCGCTGGCTGCAATCAGGCGTCAGGAAAAGTCAGGAAAAGCAGAAGGCCAGGACAAGGGGCTACATCACCGGGCTGGGCTGTGTCCCCCAGCTTGGGCGCCGTGTCCTGAGGTCCCATCCTGCCTGTAACAGGGTGACACCGCCCCGGTACCGACACCTCAGCATCCTTTTAATGGGTTTGGAGCAATGCCTGGGTGCTGCCAGCACCCGCAGGGGTGGGGGATGACCCAAGGAGGGGCTGGGGGTGCCAGTGTGAGGATGGGGGTCCTGGTGAGGGGCGGGGGTCCCTCAGCGCACCAGGACCTCCATCTTGTTACTGCCCTTTTTCTTGCAGACAGGGCCGTTGGTGCCGGCCTGGGGTGACTCCACCACCGTGATGGACACGTCGCCCTTCGGGAAGCGGGTGGAGAACCTGGGGTGGCAGGATGGAGGGGAGGGGTCAGGATGGAGAGGTGGGAGGGGGACATGCCCAGGCCCATCCCCTCATTGCCCAATGAGCTGCCTTGGTTACACCCACTCCTCAGCAGCTTCCTGCTGCAGCCAGTCAGGACACTCGCATGGTGCCCCACCCTTAGAGGCTCCACCCCCATTTCAATCCCACCCCGGGCACTGCCCTGTCCCACCCACAATAACCCCACCCACTGTAGCCCCACCCTCCAGTGCCCACACCCACATCAGCCCCACCCTCCTGGCCCCACCCTGCCCCACCCACAGACGCCACACCCTCTGTGTCCCCAGCCCTTCCCTGCCCCATCCACACAGCCCCACCCATTGTAGTCCTGCCCTTCTCACTCCGCCCACTGTAACCACACCCGCAACAACCACGCCCACCAAAGCCCCGCCCACACCTGTCAGTGACGTGCAGGGGCAGCGCCTGCCCGGTGGCAGCCTTGAAGGTCTGGTGCAGGCGGGTGACCAGCTCGATGAGGTGGTCACTGACCAGCAGGAAGTCGCCCTTGGCCCCCACCGTGGACACCTGTGGGGCAAGCGGGGGGTCAGCCCTGCCGGGGCCCCCCTGAGCCCCCAGGGACCCCTCCCCAGGTACCTCCTTGAGGTGCAGGGCCAGGAAGCCGTCGGAGAAGCGGGTGACTGAGACGCCACGGATGTCGCTGAGGCTGAGCACGGTCTTGGGCTGGGCAGCCTTGGGGTCAGCCAGGACCAGGTGCTCGGTGGTGAGGAGCAGCAGGCGGGGGACTGTCTGTGGGTGGGGGTCAGCGTGGGCAGGGGGTCAGGGTGGCCCCGTGTGCCCTCCCGCTGCCCAGGGCATGGGGCCGAGTCAGGGTCTCACCTTTCCACTGGCCCTGTTCACCTTCCTCACGGTGTCGGCCATCACCAGCTTGTCTTTGGCCACGGCGTGGAGCTTCTGGTACTTGGGGTTCTGCTTCAGCCCCAGGTACTCTCCACAGAAGGGCTGCTGCAGGCTGGGGACAAGGCCATCAGCCACCGCTGCCCTGAGCTCCCCTGCACCCCCAGCCCCCTGCCCTGGCACCTTTTGGGGTAGAGGGTCTTCTTGTCCTTGAAGAGCTCACTGGCGCAGAGCTTGGCCTGCAGCTGGGCCCGGCGCGACGGCGGCAGCTGGTCCCGGTACTTCTTGCACTGCCGAGGGAGGGGACGATTTGGTGCTGCCAAAGACCTCTCGGGTGAGCTGGCGCACCAAGATCCCAACTGGAATTCTCCCCATCTCCCTCTGCTCCCACCTTCCAGCGGTAGAAGATGTTCTTCAGCTCCTGGTTGGCGTCATCCAGGAACCGGTACGGCGCCGGGGGCCAGGTCCGGTCCGTCACCGACAGCGGCGGGAGGTTCTCTGCCAGCCCCACCAGGTACCTCTGCACCTGGGGGTGACAACACGGCAGGGGCTCAGGAGAGGACAGGGGCATCCAGCTGAAGGGCAGGGGGCTGGGAAGGCACTGTGGCCCCCTCTCCCCCAGCCCCACTCACCAGCCGCCGGTAGATGAAGTTGGCCAGGCAGGTGCTGGCGCTGGAACGGAAATACCTCCGGTAGGTCCTGCGCACCTGCGGGGACGGTGCCAGCGGTGAGGACACCGGGCATCACCACCAGTCCCACAAAGGACAAGGGTGCCCCGTCCCCCATGTCCCCCCGTTCCTGTTTGGCCCCAGTGGAGAGGACAGAGGCTCCAGCCCGACAGGGTGGGCAGACAGACAGACAGCCCAGACACAGCGGCACTGACAGCAGGACAGAGGTGGCCTGAGGGCACGTGGCCCCGTTACCTGGTACCCTCTCCAGTGAGCGGCGATGGTGGTGGCGGCCGCGTGACGTCGGCGCTGGGACTTCAGCTCCCGGAGGAGCCGGCGAGACTGCGAGGGTGAGAGCCCAGGGAGCCCGAGGGGGAGACACCAACACAGACATGGAGCGAGAGGGAGAGGCAGGAGAGAGGCAGGAGAGAAGGAGGAAAGACGGGGAGAGGAGATGAGCGTGAATCTGGTCCCACTGTGGGACACACGGAGCTCCTGGTCCCACCGTGGGGCACACGGAGCCCCTGTCCCCACCCACCCTGCTCCCCCACACCAGGCCAGTCCCATTAGTGGCCCTGGAGGTGCCCAGCCCTCACCTTCCAGCCCCGTGCGTATGCCTGTAGGATCAGTGCCGACCGCTTCATCTGCTTGTACCGGTTCTTTTGCTGCAGGGGAACAAGGGGGTGAGTTGGGTGGGCTTGGAGAGCCAGGGGGAGAGAGATGGGCAGGAGAAACATGGCCAGGACCTGCCCTGTCCTCACCCTGTGGCCACGGAACCAGGCAGAGATGAGGATCTGGCTCTTGCGCATCAGCTGGTACTGGGTCCGGCATCGCCAGCCCCGAAACATCTTCTGGATGAGGGTGGCGAGCTGGACCACGCGCTCCTGGCGCTGCCGCTCCAGGTCAAAGAGCTGGGGACAACCATGGCAAGAACTGGGTTACTGAGCAGCTCCAGGGGTTGTGGCATCACCCAGGAAGTCACAGGACGAGTCTGGATCCCCCCCAGACTCCCCCATTCCCAGACTCACGGTGCGTGGCGAGCGGATGAAGATCTTGGTGTGGCCAAACACCAGCTCCTCGGTGGGGAACGCCAGACCTGCCAGCAGCACCTCGGCCCCCTCCCTGCAGCGCGGCAGAGATGAGGCTGGTCAGAGCCCCTCCAGCAGCCCCCTGGCCCCTCACGGTCCGTGCCAGCCCCATACCTGTCCCCACCGTCCCAGCGGGGCCACGTGCGGGGGTTGAGCATCTTGTAGCGCTGCAGGAAGGGGCCGTAGAGCTGGCGGAAGGCATAGCCCGCCCGCCGCACCCGCACGTTCTCCAGCAGCCCCAGGTACCGGACCTGTGCCAGCACCAGCTCCGGCGTGAACACCATCGCTGACTTGGTGTCGTTGGGTTTGATGCACCTGCAGAGCACAGTGGCGGTTTGGGAGGGGTGTCACAGGCACCAGAGCCATCCCCGGGGGTCTCTGCCGGGGCCGGTACCTGATGTAGTTGGGGTTCTTGGAGTAGAGGTTCTTCATCAGCATTGCCACGGATGACTTGAACTGGAAGCCTGCAGTGGGCGGCAGCTTGAGGGAGACCTTCTGGGGGTCTCCCTCGGGGAAAAGCGAGCGCAGCAGCGCGTGCCGGGCCGCCCACATGGCCTGCGAGAGGTCGCGGAAGAGCAGGTCGTTGTTCTTCTCGATGAAGCCCGTCACATTGTAGGTCACCTGGGGGGGCAGTGGGGTCAGTGCCCAGGCGGGGCTTTGGGCACGGTTCAGCATCTCCGTGCCTGTTCCCAGTCTAGCCCCACATCTGTGCAAAGTTGGGAAGGGCACCAGGGCAGTGGGAAGAGGACCAGGATGCTGGGAAGAGAACTGAGGTGCTGAGAAAAGGACTGGGATGGTGGAAAGAGGATTGGGGCACTGGGAAAAGGTCTGGGGTGCTGGGAAGAGGATTGGGGCACTGGGAAAAGGTCTGGGGTGCTGGGAAGAGGACCAGGGCCCTGGGAAGAGAACTGAGGCATTGGAAGAGGACCAGGATGCTATGAAGAGGTCCAGAGAGCTAGGAGGAGGTCTGAGATGCAGGGAAGAGGACTGGGGTGCAGGGAAGAGGACCGGGGTGCTGGGAGAAGAACCAAAGTACTAAGAAGAGGACTGGGGTACTGGTAGGGGAACCTGAGTGCTGGGAAGAAAATAGGCCACTGGGAAGAGGATTGGGATGCTGGAAAGAGAACTAGGTCACTGTGAAGAGGACCAGGATGCTGGAAAGAAAACCAGGGTGCTGTGAAAAGGATTGGGGTGGTGGGAAGAGGACTGGGGTGCTGAGAAGGGAATCAGGGTTCTGGGAAGAGGAGCGTGGCACAGGGAAGAGGATCAGGGTTCTGGGGAGAGGAGCATGGCACAGGGAAGAGGATCAGGGTTCTGGGGAGAGGAGCATGGCACAGGGAAGAGGATCAGGGTTCTGGGGAGAGGAGCGTGGCACAGGGAAGAGGATCAGGGTTCTGGGGAGAGGACCGTGGCACAGGGAAGAGGATCAGGGTGCTGGGAAGAGGACCATGGCACAGGGAAGAGGATCAGGGTTCTGAGAAGAGGACCATGGCACGGGGAAGAGGATCAGGGTTCTGGGAAGAGGAGCGTGGCACAGGGAAGAGGATCAGGGTTCTGGGGAGAGGAGCATGGCACAGGGAAGAGGAGCAGGGTGCTGGGAAGAGAAGCGTGGCACAGGGAAGAGGAGCGTGGCACAGGGAAGAGGATCAGGGTGCTGGGAAGAGGAGCGTGGCACGGGGAAGAGGATCAGGCACTGCCGGACCTTGCCAGCGTAGTGGTGGATGCGGAAGCAGCGTGGTGGCAGGCTGGCGTCAGTGACACGCCGGGCATTCTGCGTCTCCTTGCTCTCGTAGTGCTTGTGTGTGGCCAAGAGCTGGTTGAGTTTGGCGAGGAAGGTGTCCTCGTTGACCACGCCGGGCCGCAGGCACTCCTCGTCCAGCATGGCCAGGATCCCGCTGGTGCTCTGTGCCATGATTCATGGTGTCACCCCAAACCAGCCCCAGCGAATCCCAGTTTGTGGAGGGAGCTGGAACCCCAAGATTCCAGCACTGGGTGGGCAACTCACGTTCTCAATCAAGTTGCAGATGATGCTGTTGTCAAAAAATTCCACCGGGGTCCACTGGATGCCCTGAGAGTAGATGTGAGTCAGACACACAGATAACCCAGACCCTGCCCCATGGACACCCCCAGCTGATGTGGGGCAGGAACCGGACGTCCGGCCACGGGGATGAGGATCCTGAATCCCTTCCTGCCATTGAATCTGCTCTCGGCAGGGAGCGGGGCGAGGGAGGGACATGTGGTGGAGCCGTCTCCGGCACTTCCCCATCCCAGGAGGGCTGAAGCTCCTTTGGGCCATGCTCTAGCGGGGGCTGGAGGTACCTCTCGGACATATTCCTCCTGTTCCTCCTTCAGCGTCATCAGGATGAAGATCTGCTGCAGCTTCTCGTTGCAGTAGTTGATGATGAACTGCTCAAAGCCGTTGTCCTGCGAGAGAAGGGTCCTGTATGGCAGGTGCTTCCCGAGCCCCCGGCCCTGCCCCATGTCTCAGCTGCTGTTCCCAAACCATGAATGGGGCCTGGTAGGTTCCTGGTGGGTACCTGGAAGATCTCAAAGCCGTAGATGTCCAGGACACCCATCACCTTCCTCTGCTCGTCCGACTTTACCTGGGGAGATTGGGGTATTGAGCCCCATTATGTGTGGGGTGGGGGTCCAGGATCCTGCTGGGGTTCCAGGATCCCCTGGAGCTCACCTGGATGCTGGCGTTGATGCGTTTCACCAGCCAGTCGAAGAGGCGGCTGTAGATGTTCTTGGCCAGCGCGTCCCGGCCGTAGTAGCCCTGGGGAGAGGGGAGAAGGGCTGGTGCCGGCTCATGGGGGGCTGCCGGACGTCAGCCCCATGGCTGGGGGTGGTGCTGCTCACCTGGGGGACAGTGAGGGTGGTGAGCACTGTCTCATCCCGTGCCTTCACCGTGCGGGAGCACAGCGCCTGCTCCAGCGTGCTGGGGTCCAGCCCGATCAGCTCACAGATCTCGCGCAGCTCTGCGTGGGGAGACGGCAGTGCCAGAGCCGAGGAGGGGCTGAGGGGGTCCCCACATCCCCCCTTCCCATCCCTAATCCCACCCCTACCCTGGGGCTCGGTGATGCTGCAGGCCTCCATCCCGCTGGCCTGGAAGCTGCTGTTCAGCTGGACGTTGCCCAGTTTGAGCACCACGGCCGTCACCTCCAGCAGCTCCGTCACCTCGGCGGGCGAGAAGCCGATGACCCTCATGGCATCCTGGGGATGGACACAACAGCTCAGGGGATGGGGTGGGCTCCAGGATTTTTGGGGGGGAGTCTTGTCTTCCTGTGGGTACCTGCATAGCGTGGAAGTTGGCTGCATCGTCCATGCCGGGCAGGCTGGAGCTCTCCCTGTTCAGGTAGCCATAGTGCCCACAGTCCTGGCGGAGCTTCAGCTGCTCTGGTTGCGGGGAGAGGAGGTGGCAGTTCAGCCATGATCCCCCCCCAGCTCCTGTTCCACCTCCAAGTCCCCCACACTGTGGGGTCTGGACCTACGGAGCAGCTGTGGCGAAGCCCCAGCCAGGAGCTGGTAGAAGATGTGGAAGTTCCTCTCGCCCTTCACGTGCCGGACAATGCGGGATTTCTCCAGCAGGTCTGCAGGGAGGCCTCAGTGTCACTGGGGTGTGTGGAGTGGAACTCCCCGGGGGGTGGTGGTGGGTACTCACAGTTGCTGATGACCCCTCCCAGGGGCTCTCCCTTGAAGTCGAACTCAATGTCCATGTACTTGCCCTGGGGGAGGGGGCTGGGTCAGGGAAGGGGGTCCTGGTGGGACTGGCAGTTCCACTCCCCACATCCCCATCCTCTCTGTGCTCCCAGCCCCATCAGGGCCCCCACAGCTCCAGCAGGGTCCAACGCCCCTCCCCAGGTCACTCACAAATCGGGAGGAGTTGTCATTACGGACAGTCTTGGCGTTTCCAAAGGCTGCAGGAGAGGATGGGGGTTACAGTGAGGTCCAGGGGGACAATGCCGAACCCTGGCAGGTCCGGGATGCAGGAGCTGGGGCTCAGGATGTGGGGCACTCACCCTCCAGCACAGGGTTGGACTGCAGCAGCTGCTCCTTCACCTTGTTCACTTCATCCCCTTTGCTGCTCACGGCTGCCACGTAGGACATCACCAGCTTGCTGGCCTCTGTCAGTGAAGGCCAGGGGGTCATTGGTGTGGGGCCGTGGGTGCTGGGGCTGTGGCCCTCAGCCCACCAGCCCCTCGCAGTGCCCTGAGCCCCCCTTGCAGCCCTGGCTGTACCTGTCTTGCCGGCGCCGCTCTCGCCGGTGATGAGGATGCACTGGTCCCTGTCCCGGTCCCGCAGCGAACGATAGGCATCGTCAGCAATGGCATAGCTGGGGGCAAGAGGGGTTGGAAGGGGCTGGAGCCATCTGAGGGCTTCAGAAAATGCTAAGACCCCCCAGTTGTAGCTGTGGCGTTGCCCCAAGTGGATTCCCTTGGACCTCGGCAGCTTGGGATTGCCCGGGAGTGATGCCCTTGGCACAATCCATGGGACCAAGGGCACCACCAGCCTCCCCCTGCTCACATGTGGGGCTTGACAGCAAAGAAGCTACAGTTGTGATACTCCTCCACCTTCTCTGGAGTGTAGATGGGCAGGGACTGGTATGGGTTCACCGAGATCACCACATTCCCAATGTATGTCTGCAGGACAGCAGGGATGAGGGGCTGGCAGGACCCAGACCAGGTCCTGGTGCTCCCCATCCCCATCCCTGATCCTTGTCTTCATCCCAGACCCCAAATCCTGCTCCCCATCCCAGAACATGCAGCCCTTCCACTCCCCATCTCAGGACCTTGCAGCCCTCCTGCTTCCCAGATCCTTCTCCCCATCCCAGAACCCAAATCCCACTCCTCACCCTCGATCCTGCAGCCCTCCCACTTTGCATCGCAGGCCCCATACCCTGTTCCCACTCTGGACCCCAAAGTTCTCCTGCTCCCAATCCCAGACCCCATATCCTGCTCCCCACTCCAGACTCTTCAGTTCTCCCACTCTCCAGATCCTTTTCCCCAACCTTGGCCTCATATCCTGCTCACCTTGAAGCCCTCCCATTCACCATCCCAGACCCTGCAGCCCTCCCAGTCCCCATCTTAGACCCCATATCCCTCTTCCCATCCCAGACCCCATATCCCATTCCCCATCCCAGACCCTGCAGCCCTCCCAGTCCCCATCTTAGACTCCATATCCCATTCCCCATCCCAGACCCCATATCCCATTCCCCATCCCAGACCCTGCAGCCCTCCCAATCCTCATCTCAGACCCCATATCCCTCTTCCCATCCCAGACCCTGCAGCCCTCCCAATCCTCATCTCAGACCCCATATCCCTCTTCCCATCCCAGACCCCATATCCCATTCCCCATCCCAGACCCTGCAGCCCTCCCAATCCCCAGCTCAGACCCCACATCCTCTTCCCATCCCAGACCCCATATCCCATTCCCCATCCCAGACCCTGCAGCCCTCCCAATCCCCAGCTCAGACCCCACATCCTCTTCCCATCCCAGACCCCATATCCCATTCCCCATCCCAGACCCTGCAGCCCTCCCAATCCTCATCTCAGACCCCATATCCCTCTTCCCATCCCAGACCCTGCAGCCCTCCCAATCCCCAGCTCCGACCCCACATCCCCCTCCCATCCCAGACCCCCCCTCCCATTCCCCATCCCAGACCCCATCTCCCCTTCCCCCTCCCAGCCCCTGCCGCCCTCCCAATCCCCAGCTCAGACCCCATATCCCACTCGCACCCCAGCAGCCCCCGTCGTCCCTCCCAAGCCCCCCCGTCCCGCTGCCCACGTAGATGTCGTGGCGGCGGAATCGCTCCTGCAGCGTCTGGACCAGCGACTCCTCGGTCAGCGGGTCCAGCAGCACCAGGTCCGCGACGGCCGCGGCGTCCAGCGGTGATGAGGTGCCTTCCATGGCCGGGCAGCTCCGGGGCAGCTGGGACACAGCACGGGGCGGGGGTTGCAGCCACGGACACGCAGCCTCTTCCCCAAAATACCCCACCAGGTCCTCAGCAGTCTCTGGGATCTTGGCTGCTCCCCTCAACCCTGGGGACAGGGGACAAGGCAGCCACACAAAAGCACAGGGGGCACCTTGCCGGGGTATCCCGGTGCCCAGGACCCCGTGGTGGAGCTGGGGGCAGCCGGACACTGGGGGGAAGCGGGGACCCGGTCAGGAAATGCGGACACCTGGATCCTATTCTTGGGGCAGGGATTAATTCAGCCTCCACTTCCTCTCTCCTTCCTGGCAGGGGGAAGCCGGGGTGGGGCGGGGAGCCCAAGCCCCCCGACAGGTCACCCCCGGGAGCCCGTGTGCTGCTTCTCCCCACCGTCCTCCATCCCTCACCTGTCTGTGACAGCTCAGTCACGTTCCCGGGGCTGACCTTCACCCCCACTTTACAGCTGGGGCGCAGGGCTGTAAACCCAGCCCCACTTATCGGTGTCCCGGGGAAAGTTCAAGAGCGAGGAGAAGGTGGGGAAGGATGGGGCAAAAAGGGTGATGGAGGTGTCCCCAGCAGCCTCTAGAGATGGCACAGCCCTCCAGGGGTCTGAGCCCCCCGTGCTGCTGGGTTGAGACCCCAGGGTCAGCAGCCACGGGTGGGAGCCACAGTAAGAGCCCCCCCCCAGCTCCCGGGCAGCGCTGGGCTCACCCCGGTGCTCCCAATGACACCAGGTGCCCACGCCCCGTGGGATGCAGGTGCCCTGGGATGGGGGTTATGGGGACAGGGTACCCCCATGCAGCTGAGGATTGGGGGGCTCTGGCGCTTCAGGTGCTGCCTGGCAGCAGAGAGGACCCCGACTCACCTCCCGGCCTCAGAGCAGCAGCTGCTGGAGTGGCTTCAGTTGGAGCTGCCCTGGAACCGGCGGGGCTCAGCCCAGCCCAGCGCCCGGTGCTGTCCCCGTCCGGCCCACGGAGGGGCGGGGGGGCCGCAGGGCCCTCCCCCAGAGCTCCCAGATGGGGAAACTGAGGCACGAAGGAGCAGCCGGTGGGGATCAGCTCCAAGAGTGCCGCCGGCTACAATCCCTGCCCGCGGTCCCGGCTCGACCGCTGTGCGCCTTCCCCACCCGGCAGCTCAGAGCAGGAACAAGCAGGGAAAATCCTGGAGCCGAGCAAACAAAGGGAGCTTCCTCTCCTGGGCTGCGGGAAACAGGGGCAAGGTACAGGGCTGGAGAACTGGGAGCAGCTGGGGCTGGAGAACCGGGAATGCTCGGGGCTGCTCAAAGGAGGACATCTGTCCCCAAGGAGGACACCCATCCCCAGGGAAGCACACATGTCCCCAGACAGGACACCTGGTCCCAGCCCAAACTGAGGCCACGGTAGGTCCTGCCACAGCAAATATGTCACCCAGGGGCTGTTGTGTCCCCACACACCAACCCCAGCAGAAAAACCTCACACAGGTGGCTGAGCCCTGGGGTCACAGCAGGACGAACAAATGAGGCTCAGGCCCTAAAAAATACATCTTTATTAAAAATATAATCAGTCATTCACCACGCTGAGGGTGGGGGGCATGGAGTAACAGAGTCTGCTTACACCTGAGCGGGGAGGAAAGTGCAGCGAGGGCTGGGGAGCAAAGGGACAGAGCTGGGATTGGGATAAACTGATGGCAGAAGCTCCAGGTGAGGTAGGGGCTGGGCTGGGGGTCCCCAGGGCAGGTGAGACACTGCGAGGTGAGGGCAGCGTTATTGCTTAGGAAGTTGCATAGGTTGGGGTGTCCCCTCCAGCTTTGTGCTTCGGCAGAGGTCCCCAGCCAGCACTGGGAGCTGGAACATTGATGGGGTCACCCTCAGTCCCTGCCCGCACCCACTGGGAGAGGAGTAACAGCAGGAGAAGGGCAGTGAGGCAAGGAGGAAGCACATCCACACTCATCCTCAGCTCTGGCATGGGGAGAGGGGGCTGAGCACGGCCTCTACCCCAACACCACATCCAGGGGCAGCCAGCAGACCCTGAGGCTCCACAGCTCCATCGGGGAAGCACCGGAGTTTTTGGTATCCACATGGGCTTGAAGCCAAGGCAGAGGAGTGGCCCGACCAGCTGGAGCCCTTGGACATATTTGTAACAGGAGGAGGAGGAGCAGGTCACTGGCAGCTCCCTCACCACGGCTCCAGGCAGGTGCTGAGCACACAGGTACCAGCAGACAGGTACAAAGTTCCTCTCGTGTGTGTCACCCTCAGGCACCTGCACAGGAAATGGAGGGGAAGGTCCATCCTCACCCCAGGCTGTCCGGTGCCCAGCGAGGGGAAGGGGGCTCCTGTCTGCAGCCCACAGCTGTGGCACTCAGGGATGGAGCACCCAGGTTTGGGACAGGGTCTCTGCCCTAGGGGTGCCACCCTGGGAGCTCACAAACATCCACTGCAAAAATTGGGGTGGGTCCAGGCTGCACCTAGGACCAGGTGACCTCCCAACCTGGGGGGGCTCCTCCAACACCCAGAGCTGTGCTGACAACAGCGTTCACACCACAGGCAGGAGCTGCAGGGGAAGGGAGGTCAGACCCCCTCTTCTCCCTGTCAGAGGGGGTCCATCCCCACAAGGACCATCCCCACCATGCCTGGAGCAGCCCAGCAGTGGTTCTGCTCTTTGTTCCCAGGGCAGCTGACCTCACTGGACATCCAGATGGTTGTGGGGCAGGGAATCACTCCTGTGATTCCCAGCAAAGGAGTCACTGGCATTTTCCTCCTCCTCCTCTTCATCATCATCATCCTCCTCAAAGAGCTGCTCGTCAATGGAGAGACTTGCCAGGCCAAACTCCCGCTCGTGGGCAGACACCTCGTTGGGGGTGACGTGGGAAGCACCACCCACAAAGTCAGCAAACCTGGGAGAAGCCAAGGAGCAGCACGTTGGGCAGGTGTGTCCAGTGCCCCTGGAGAGGCCCTGACACACGTAGGTAAAGCATTTTGGTGTTGGGACCTGGTGTTATCCATCCTTTCCCCCCAGCACTCTGTGCTCCCACATGCCACAGATCTGTGTCTCTGTCTCTAAGGACAGAGGTGACAGCACAGAGGGACTCAGGGTGGCCACCCTGAGCTCACTGCCAGGGATGTTACCTTTTGGGAGACTGGATGCGTGACACCGTGGTCCAGGCAGAGAATTCGGGGCTCTGGCAGACGCTCCGCAGCTCTGCCAGGGCCTTTTGGGTCTCCACCTCGCCCTGGACCCGATATTCCTCCTCTGACAGCAGCCGAGGTGGGGTTGGGCTCAACTTGGAACTTTGCACCTTCCTGCCGAGGGGCAACACCGGTTAATGCCTGCCTGGATGGGGTGGGACCAGCTCCCAGGGCAGGACCCCAGGGCAGGAACTCTCAGGACAGAACCCCTGGGGCAGGACCAGCTCCCAGGGCAGGACCCCAGGGCAGGAACTCTCAGGACAGAACCCTTGGGGCAGGACCAGCTCCCAAGCAGGACCCCAGGGCAGGAACTCTCAGGACAGAACCCCTGGGGCAGGACCAGCTCTCAGGCAGGGCCCCAGAGCAGGATCCCTGGAGCAGGAACTCCAAGGCAGGACCAGCTCCTGAGGCAGGAACCCTGGGGCAGGACCAGCTTCTGGGGCCAGACCAGCTCCTGAAACATGAATCTTTGAGGCAGAACCAGCTTCTGAGACATGAATCCCTGGGGCAGCCCAAGCTCCCAGCACAGGACCAGCTCCTGGGCCAGCAGGCAGTGGGGAAAGTGGATCACACCCCTCTAGCCTCTGCTCCTTGCTCCCAAGGGCCCTCTCCTGCACCACTCCCAGGGAAAAAGGGCACAGTTACCCACCCCACTCCCCAACCCCAGTGAAAACAACCCTGTTCTGTGACACAGCCTCCACCCAGCAGCTCCTCCTGACCCAGCTGGGAACCATGAGCAAGCTGGAATCCCACAGGCCTCACCGGTAGGCAGCGAAGGCCCACTGCAAGGGGTAATCCAGGTTCTTGGTGCAGACAGCGATGAGCACCAGGCTCAGGGCGATGGGGTGGATCTGGATGCCCGAGTAGATCAGCAGCAGCCCCAGGAGCTGCAGGGCCCAGGAGAGGAGGTTGATGCTGCGCTCGTTCTCCAAGGGGCCGTACCTGTAGCACACGGCGAAGCTCAGGAGGCCCACGAACAGCAGGTAACCTGTGGGAGAGCACAGGGATGGGGCAGAAATGGGAGGCTCCGTGAGGATGAGGGGGGAACCTGACACCACCCCCCGGGAGCACCAGCAGGGACAGGGAGCCTCAGCATTGCTCCCCAGCAAGTTCCAGCTCTGTTAGGAGACGTTCAGCTGGTGAACAGGTGAATCCCAGAGCTCCCACCTACCTAACAGGTACTGCCAGTAGGACTTGCAGATCTCCCGCAGGTTCTTGAAGATCAGCTGGAGCAGGTACAGGGAAAAGGACCAACCTCCGACCAGCAGGAAGTACACTGGGCTTTTCTGGGGGAGCACAGAGGGGTTGCCATGGATACCTAACCCAGATGCTGAGCTGCTCTGTACCAAACCCAGTCCATCCCAGTACAGGCTGGGAAAGAGCCACGAGGCCTCTGACCTGCTCAGGATGTGACACCTACCTTGGGCATGACCTTGGACATCATGTAGACGAGGACAAGCAGCGAGGCCAACAAGCCAACACTGATCCCAGCTGAGTAGTAGAAGATTTGGCTTCTGCAATGATCACACAGGGAATCAATCCCAGCAGGTGTTTTATGGATCCCTGTGCACAAACACGCCCACCCAAGAGCCACTGGGCGCTGCCCACCTGCCCCAGCCCCCCAGGAAAGGAGAGGGCTCACCTGCTCAGTGTGTCCCCACAGAAAAACAACAGCAGGCCCAGGAAGGAAACAAGGAACAGCTTAGGATCAAAGCCTGGAAAGAAAGTGAATCCCAGTGGAGAGGAGCACAGTGGGAAGCTCCCACTTGCCACAGGGTCACAAGGATAAGGATGGGGCACCATCCAGGTGAACTTCCAAGTGCCCCAAATTCATTCTGCAGACCAAATTCCCTTCCTGAGGAAGGAACAGGTCCTTGGATCATGAGCTGCCCTGTCCTGCTGTCCCCTGGGCAGCCCCAGGCCCCCTTTCCCCCACTGGGGAGGGGACGTACGTCGGAAGAGGATGACAGAGTAGTTGGTGCCGGGCTCCAGCAGCTCGACCTTGAGGCAGGTTTTGTTGCTGTAGAGATCCACGTCAATGCTGGTGTCGTTGAGCTTCCCCCGCAGGAAGGAGAACACCAGGTTCCACACGCTGAACTTCTCCAGCTCCTCCTCGCTGTCCACCTGGGTGACGCGGATCATCCGGCTGCTGGTGACGCGGATCTGCGGGAAGCGAGGGGGGAATGGATGGAGGGGCTGGAGCAGGGAGGATCTGCTGCCTCCTCCTCCTCCTCCTGTCACCTGTGTCCTCGTCCAGATGTCGTTCCATTGCGGGATGCGTGTGTTGGTGTAGCAGAAGCGCTGGGATTCCTTGTGGTGGGACGTGTGGCCCTCCTGGAGCGGGATGATGGGATCCTTGGTGCCTGGGAAGTGCAGAGGGAGGGGTTCAGGCCCTGCTGCCCACTGCTTCACTCACTGAACCCTTTCTCTCCCCGGGGATCCTCTGTTTTCAGATTCCACTGTTTCCCTTAGAACACGCCCGCTGGTTCCTTTTTGAGATAACTCCGTGCCCTGGGCTGTCGGGATCAGCACAGCCGCATCCCTGCATCCTTTCTAGATGAACTCCTAGTTCCAAGATCCGACCTCAGGGACGTAAACCCGAGGGTGTCTCCGGCACGCACTCGTCCCCCGAAGTAAAGCGGTTCCCGAATCGCACGGAAGGCCCGATCGTACCGGGGGATCGGGACAGCGGGACTCGAAATCCCGGTCCCACGGGGTTGCACCGACCCCCTGAGCGTGCAGGCCCCGGGAAGCTCTCAGAGCATTCCCTGGGGGCGCAGGGGGTCTCTCAGCGGGCACCGGGCAATTCCCCGTGGCCAGGCCGCTGGTCCCATTCTCCCGCCATGCTGCCCCAGGGGCTGTCGCCGCCCCGCTCCCCACCATGACTCTCCTCGGTCCCCGCCCATGGACGCCGCTGCCCCACGCACCTGTAGCTTCCACGGACAGGAAGAGCAGGAACAGGAAGAGCAACTGCAACAGCAGCAAGGGCAGTCCCGAGAGCCGCCGCCGCCGCCCCGGAGCCGGTTTCATCCCTCCCGCCGCGGCTGTGCCGGCCACTTCCGCTTCCGCCTCCTCCCTGGCCCGGCCGCCGACGAGCATACACAGCCAATAGGAGAGGAGCTCGCCGGGCTTTTTGGTCGATTGACAACTGGCGTAACCTATCAAAAATCACCTCCGATCTCGCCACCGCCCCTCTGCCGCCTGCCACGTTGACTGACAGGATATTTAACCTATTAGCAGTGCGCATGCAGGAAGCAGCCATGTTCCCGCCCTCGGTTACCACGGTGACCAACATTCCCCCCCCCCCCC
>WAAE01019693.1:0-15114 GCA_013400495.1 Nicator chloris | reverse complement strand
CTCTAAAATAGGTCTTACAAACATTCGAATGCCAAAATAGAAAATCTTTATGGATTACGTTTTAGAGCCTTACCCATTTGGCTGAATTTCTACATATTCCCGGTTAGGAAAAAAAGTCACACTTCAGTAGCATTTGGCTCAAAATTTGAGTTTCACTTATCCCTGAAACTTAGAACTGATTTTGTCTCATGAAAAGACGTAAGAATACTCCTGGAATTAAAGACCCTTATATTGAAGGCAGTCTCAAGCAAAAAAATCTAGTAACTAAATATAATTTATAATTCATATTTTGTTGTCTCTCTACCAAGTATGGTACCTTAGATGTCTGCTTACGTTTGCCTGTGGAATTTCAAAACCTTGATCTGCTGCAGATTGGCTTCAGCAGCACCTGGAAAAGTTCTACAACTGGGAAGGTAAAAGGTCAACCTAGGGAGACAAAAATGATTCTAAAGAATGATTGGTAAGAAGATGCAGGAGGAATAACAGTAATGTCTAAGATCTCAGTGCTGAACCTACAGTTTCTCATGTGTCAGCAAAAGAATTGCTCTACTTGTCAGTAGAGCTGAGGTGTCCCAGGCCACACACCTGCCCATGAATGCTTTGGCCCTTTCACGGAGGGGTGGAGGAGGAGGAGTTATTTGTTCTGTTAATAAAAAAGAATCGTCAGGTTACCTGTGAGAAGTGCTTGTAACTGTGCTGTGATGCCCTTGCAAGCTTGGGAGGGGTGTTCTGTGTGTACAGATGATATCACAAGAGTTCAGGAAGCAACCAAGGAAAAGAAGTGTGGGAAAGTGGCACTAAACCTATACTGTCCATAAAAACTTTCTTTACAAATGTGGATATTGGCCTCAGCCATCCTATCAATAGCATAATTTTTTATTCATCTTTTTCTTCTTCTTTCTTTTTCTTTTTCTTTCCATTTTTCCCTCCAAGGAATGTCTTTGATGGCAACTGCCAAATGAGGAAACATTTTAATCAGTTTTCCAAGGCTGTTCAAAACTGCAGTGCAGGAAATACTGCATATCCTGAGTCAATCTAGGGTAACAGAGAAGAAATTTGAAGATGTAAAAGAAACAGAAGAGTGCAGACAGCAGGATGGTCAATGCAGAGGCAGTGTTATCAATGTCTGAATGAGTCCTAGGGACAGACAGTGAGTGAATTGGGTTAAGGCAAAAGATGAATTCCGTTTGATAGTTCTGAACAAGAGACTGGTAGAGCTCCTTAAAGTGAAAAGCTGCTGCTGTTCTATGCTGAGCAAATGGAGCATTATTTTCCTGTTAATTTTCTGAGTCTTTATCTGAACTCTTAGAATCAAGGATGTCAGAAAAAGAGTTTATCTTATAATGATCAGTTCTATAGAAAAGTCTCTGTTATTCACTACTCTTAGCTTTTATGGTTTACAGCATTTGGCCTGGTCTAGCAGAAGATTTAAGGATTTAAGGATTAAACTATTCTTGCTTTTTAAAGTTACCAGTGAAAAAAATAAAGGGTTTGTTTGCCAGTGAAAGCTGTAATGCTCTCAGCAATGATCCTGTATGATTTTACACTAGTCAGGAATAAAACAGTGGATGTTTGGCAAGCAGGGCCCTCTCCTGGTTTATTGCCCCATGACACCCTTGAGAAGGCAGAGCTGGGTAATCCAATGCTGCCTGTCACTGCTGCTGCAGATTTAGAGAAGAGTCCTTTCAGGAGGAATTTATGTCCTTCTCCATGGTTTACTAAATATCAGAGCATGCATTTAGAGTTTGCAGTCTGGAGGTACACAAAAGGATGCTCATTTCTGGATAATCTGATTTGAACAGCATACAACTTTTCAAACAACCTTATAGCCTTCACTTTTCCCTCCTTGCTACAAAAGGTTTAGTCAACTCTACATGAAAGTGGAGAATAAAGCAACGGTCTTTTGTATAACATTGGTTTAACTGCATCAAAATGAGTCCTTGTATGCATGTTAAAGAGTAACTGCTTGTTTTATAACCTTGATAAGTAACAAAGGATGTCACTATTTGTACTTACTAAAACTTGTCAGCTTTACCAGAAAGGCTTTCACTAAACATTATAGAAGATATTGCAAACCCATAACCTACATCTTCATATTTATTCCCAAACTCATTATCCCCAGTATTTCTTAGACAGATGTATCTCTTTGTCTGGAGATCTGGAGCTGAACACACAACTAATCCCATCCCTAAAGCAACTGCACAAGCACACAAGATTAGAACAGATTTGAAAGATCTTGCAGATTCCTAGTGTCTCTTGCAATTCCAGTGGGCTTTGCTGCTGTGAGTTTCCAGGTGCAGCTAAATGTAAAATGTTCCTGGTAGGATTAAGGGGATCTTCATAGTACACATAGTACAAGGTAATATCTTGCAGTTTTGCTGTTCCATGTCACACAGAAATTAATTGTACCCTCGCAGGTTTTTTGAGTGATCATCATGTTATTATGAGTATATCATCATTTCAGTTCTGAGTATAAGAGCAGGATGGTTTCTGGGGCTGCTCTGAGTTTTTTTTCATTTCTAACTTGAAACTTATTTTAAAAGGCCAGATTTTTGGGAAGAAAATTAAAAACTTTACTTCAAGCACAGCTTTCCACAAAATTAGGTTTGCATCCTATTTGTTGCAAACAAGTTCATTTTGCAAAGTACATCCTGTCATTTATTTACAAATTGTGCAAGGAATTGTTTGAACATATCAAGAGTTGTCCATACTGCCTGTGTAGATTCTATTCTCTTTTTTTCAAAGAAATAATGATGCTTGACTCTTTATCAGGTATTACTTCCTATTTTATTTATGTTTGTCATTTTCAGTTTTAACAATGTGCTCATAGAGGGTTATGGCTAAAAGTAGAAAGGATATAAGTAAACCTTAATATACATCTTTCAGTGCTTTTCCCTTTTTTAGTTTAGTAGCATATATTAGAGTATTGGAGTGAAATAACTTTTTTTTTTTTTTTTTTTTAAATCCAGAGGCCCTGAGAAATTGAAATGTACTGACTAGCCTAAAGGACATGAAGAACCCGCTTTTTAATGTAATTCTAAATGAAAGTCCAACCTTTATAATTGAAACTATTATATTGATATTAATCCAAGTGTGCTTTAATAATAGACAAAATCCCTCTCTGATTACCCATAGCTGTGTTACTTATATTCCAAAGAAGAACTGTAATCAATAGAAATCTTTATCTCTATATATCCAGTACTGAGAGTGCTAATTTCAGGAACTACTTACTATTGTTTAAAACTATAGTATATTTTATTCTTCCATGAGACTAAGAGACCTTGGCCATTAAAAACTAAGTGCAAACACTTTTGACATTTTAATCCTAAAAATAGAATCTCATTATTGCCACGTGCAGTAATATCAAGTTACAGTAAATTTGGAGGGAAGAGGTATCTCCCTGTCTGTGTGTGTGTGTGATTGCAAGTTATTGCTATGGTGTTGCAGTTAACATTATACAGGAATACAGGAATACAGGAATACAGGAATACAGGAATACAGGAATCTGGTTTGTGTGCAGACCATAGTGGGGAAAGCAATAAAGCACAGCAGTAATAATTTCAAGCTAACATCATTTTGGATTCTTCTCAGTCAGTTCTTCCTCAGTACACATGAACTTCCAGCTTCAAAAGTTCCCAACAGAAGTAATTTCTAGAATATATAAGAAATTGTTTAATTTTCCTGAGAAGTTTCGAAAAACAACAAAAATTTTTTTTTGAAAAAAAAAATTAGCAGTTCAATAAAATTTTCCTGTACTGAAAGTTGAAATAGAGTACTTAATGGAAGTTATTTGGGATGAGTTATATGGCTTTTGTAAAGGTAGTTATGCACTACTGATAAGAAACTTCTCTGAAGGCCATGCCTTGCTCACTAAGCATATGTATCTAAGATAGTATCTTAGATCCAGTACAGTTTAACTGGATTTCCAAAATGTAAGGTCCCTCCCCAAAGGAAAGTTGTACTGATTTGAGAGGCACAGTCTTGTAAGCTGTGAAAAGAATAAAACAAGAAAATGGGATAAAGAGTCAATGGAGAGATGTCACTGAAGGATGGATGCCATGGTCTGTCCTACTCAAGATAATAAGTGATCTAGAGAAGGCAGTAAAGAGGGAGGTGACAAAGTTGGAGTTGGTGACAATATTGAGTTCCTCTAAAGTAGTTAAGTAGCAGTAGCAAAGTAGTAAAGAAAAGGAGTGACTGCAAGAAATTGCAGAATGACCTTGTGATATTGACTGCATAGGCTGTGAGTTGAAAAGGAAAACTGAATTTTGATTAATGTAAAATAAAACATAAGGGGGAAAAGAGGTGATTGAGGGAGGATCTGAAGGAGACAACTTACTTATTCATCAATCAACACAGGTTTCTCGACATTCTTTTTCTGTTTCAAATCTGTTGTTGGTACCATTACAACCTCCATACCAGAACTGGCCACAAGAATTGCCATTCCTGTCATAGTACCATTTCACCACGTAGTCCCAACAATCCCCTGGTTTCATTGGTTCCAAGCACCTTGGATCTGAAAGTGCACCAGTAAAAGTTAGCTTGGATTCTGGGAATCCATTAATGACTTACCTGAACAGGCCTAAAAAAATACAGGATCAGTTGGAAACAAGACTGCCTAAATCCTGATGCAAGAATCAACCCGCTATTTAAATATCTAAGAGTGCAGTTGGTACACAAGGGTATCACCTGAGTTTGAACATCTGGCTCTGACTGTGTGTGATGTCTGTAGACAGAGCACCCAGAAATAGAAAAAGTAAGAAAATCTAAATCATATTGTAAAAGGGAACGGGGTTTACTCATCATTTTTGTTTTGGTACAGACTTGCTACCTGGTATCTGTGGACAGTATTTATTACTCACTTTTTTGGGTTGTTTGCCACACAGCTGGCTGGTGATCTTCAGCAGCAGTTCCACCAAAGAAAGGATTGACAGCTGGACTCAGGGGTCTGATTTCAGATATGTTAGACACTGGGGGAAGTATCAATTCTGTGTGAGCAGAGGTGGTCACAGTGTGGTCCTGAGCAGATGGCAGAGGCTCAGTGTATCTGGATTGCGATGGACTGTGCTGCAAAAGGAGTCAAAATCTTAAAATTCTATCTGGGCATAGATGCTATGACAAAAAAAGAAAAAAAGAATTATGGAGGAAATTTTTGCTAAGCAATGTGTGAAAAAATACTATTAACAGCAGGTTGGTTACTGTGATTACTCAGTATAGAGCCATAATTTTCTGACAATGAGAGCATAATGAAAAGGCAAAGTAATGCCTTTGATTTAGCCAGTAAGCTGAATTCATTTGATTTAAGCTAAATTCCAGTCACTACTTAGTCTGCAATACAAACAAAACAAAAAATGGGAGGAATTTTTTGGGTAAATCACTACTGCTTAACATCTACACTCATTGGGCATGATCTGACATCTTCAATCTGCCCTATTTCTGGCTAACAGCCAGTTGCTAATCATTAGAATTTTAGAATTTACCTTGATAAAAGTGTTAAGCAGTCAACCCTGCTCTTCAAATTGCAAATATTATATAAAGATTTGCCTAATATTTTAGTATATTCGAGATTTGCAAGGTCCTTAGTACAGTATAGTACAAATAACTGCCTTAATTGGATGTTGATTACCCACTGAGAACAGAGAGGAATTTGATACTATTCAGTATCTTCCCGTTTACAGGCCGTCACTGACAAAGTCAGTTTAAGAAAACTCTTCAGGGTGATTGGAACTCAGTCTAGGTGAAATATAAAGGTGCAGACAATTCATCCAGTCCTTTGAATTTTGCATTTCTCCTCTAGGTCTACAAAAAGACTATGTTTATGTATGATAGCAATTCAACAGTTTGAAGATTTAACCATAACAACAGCCAGCCAGAACCAAGTGTGTGAGTATCTAATCCTATCTAAGAACCTACGTAAGAATCTTTTCTGATTCTTATCATGTTTTATAAAATCAGCATCTATTTAGGTTTACATTTATTTTTCTTAATGATACAGAATGTCAAAACTGACCCTCAGTGTTTCACAGATATCTCTAAATGTAGTATAAGCCCAAAACCTAAATCAATCACACCAAAGGAGCTCCCAAAGGACCTCTTATTCTTGGAAATTAACCTAGACTTTCAAAGTGAACTATTTAATTATGATTGATATTATATAAACAATACTACAAGGATTAATATTGGATAATCCATTGGCTCCTCCACAGTAAATCAGTAATATTTAATTATCTCTAATCTGTCTTCAATTAATATTTGAATACCAGCATCAGGGTCTGCTATATCCATTCCATGCAGCTACAGGGGTTTGTACATAACATATTTCAACCAGTTTATCCATCTGGTTATAACAGCAAGCAAAGCTCATTTTGTAAAGCTCAAAATTTTTATCATGTACTCTTTTAGGCAAAGCAATGCAAATACCTTAAAGAGTTAACAAATATCCTAATTCGATGCCCTGATGGTGGCTGAAAAATACTGGAGACCTAATAAGGGAGCTGAGGTGATACACACCTCCAGAAAATATTATCTATTGCATTAAAGTTCCCCCTGTCCTGTCTGTCTGTGCAGCAGCACTGCTTTGGAGGGCAGAGCCTCAGTGCAGGTCACGAGACATTTAAAGCTGGAGAACGAAGAGTACCAAATAAGGAGTCCTAGAAGTACAGCCCAGTGTGGAAAGTGAAACAACACCAAAGACTTAATAACTTGGAAATACGGCCGGGAACAACCTGGAAAGTGCATGACCACAACAAGAAGCGTTGTACTAACAATCAGCTTGCATAAAGATAAATGTCTTATCCACTGTGCACCTGCCACAATAGAAATGTAAGAGTTTTAACTCACTTCTAAGATGAATAAGACCTACAAAAAATGTGAGGACTGTTAGCATTTATTGCAACTAAGAGGCAGTATTGCCCTATTTCTTTTGTAGATGTTTGTTCTCAACAAATAAGTTCACTCTAATTTTAAAAGTTTTTTTCAAACACTTTGGTCTAGTCAAATGATGTTATTTGCATATTAAAAGGTGAATGGTGAAATGGTAAAAAAAGATGGTAAAATATTTGAATTCAAATAAAGACACATTTTAAAAACATTTGACATCTGTTACTTCTTTACTCACTGGGTAACTTATTCCTTCTGTAGGAAGCATATCAGTCTCTGAAGTGGTCATTTTAGGTAACTGGCTATTAGCATCCTTCCTGCCAATTTCAGATTCCAGACTTGGAGATGGAGATAAAATACCATGTTTTCTGGTGTACACTGCAGACTCGTTCTCACAGATTTTTGTGATCAGTTTATTTTCAAGAGCTGAAAAGATTAATGAAATAATGACATTTTAAAGGGTAATGAAAAGAATTCACAATGATTCAGAACAAGCTTTTAGTGCAGTATTAGCCCTAAACCTTTAATCACAGTGACTTGCAAAAGACCATCTTCTGTAGTTATGTCAAAATGCATATGATAAGTAATAAAGTAACACAGTATCTGAATTATTTTATTTTAGTCCCATGTTATTCTTTTAAGAAGAAACAGATAAAAATACCAAGTCCCTCTAGGAAGTAGAAGATATAGCAGGGAAGAAAAAAAAGTAAAAAAAATGAGAATGAAAGAAGGTGTTTACATGTAAGAAAGAAAAAGAAAAACTGGGCAAGAGTTTTCTACTTATTTGTAAAAAGAAAAAACACCAGGGACTGGGAATATTTTAATGTCGAATGCTGGAGTCTGAGTCAAAGCCTTAAATTTAATCCCAGCAGGAACCAGACCTTAGCTGGGATTCTTCTTAATGTCTTCAATCCAGACTTAACTTCATTCACAATCTCAGCATAGCAAAATAAGTTTATGCTCAGGAAAAGTACAGGCTGGTCTACAGTTAGTCTAGATCAATGTACCTTTTTCTAAATGGGTCATTATAGATTTCCTCTGGATTTTCTCTTGATTTCACCCATAGCCACAGATTTTTTTCAAGCCACATACATTGAAATATACTATGTCTATCATATCCCATTCCCTCGTTTGTGGCTCCAACTTTTTCCCTGGCATCAGGGTGAAAGTATAGGTTTCCTTACAGCTTTCAGAAAAACACAACAAACAAACAAACAAAAACCGAAAAGGAAAGAAAGAGGGTTTGTAAGAGAAAGCAGAAGGATTTCAAGACTGACAAGACCCAAAAGAGAGTTCGAGATGTTACATCAAAGTGGAAGGAAATCATCTCTCTAGGATGAAACTATGGCTAAGCACAAAAGGACTGTGAAGGAAGGCTGATACAATCTCTCACGAAAGAGGAGTATCCCAAAGAAGACCTGAGTTAGAAAACTGATGTTCATTGTGGTTCATTGTTTCTGCAAGAGGTAAAATTTTGGCAATGGTTTCCTTTGGCCAAAGATGATGGGAAACAAGAGCAAGTTTTATCCAAAAGAGAAATAAAAGCTGGCACTCAGCAGGCTGCCTTGCCTGGCCATGGGAGAAGCCAAACTCCCTTACATGCTTATTTCCAGTTTCCTCTTGCTGAAATAGTTTCTTTTACCTGAGAGCGTTATGAAGTCGTCTATCTGGTAAACATGTTCTTCATCAGGGTCTGTTGCAATGAGCTGCATTTCTTTCAGGAAATCATCATAATGAGGATCAGTCCTTTGTACAATCCCAATGACAAATATCTCAATATTTGTGGCATGGGCCTCTCTTACTACGCTATCCAGTCGTACTTTGTCACGACTGTCCGCCTGTCCATCCGTTATTACAACAGCCACCTTCCGTACCGCGGGGCGCGCTGCCTGGAATGAGTGAATGGCTTCTTGGATGGCAGAAGCTGTGTATGTGCCTTCTCCTAAGTAGGGCATCTTGTCAACAGCTGATTTCAGGTACTCCTTGCTTGTGTATTGCTTCAGAGAAGACACCAGGTCCACTCTGTGGCTGAAGTTGATAATGCCAATGCGGGTTGTAGCGTGGTCGGCCGAAACCTTGTCAATGAATGTTTTCATGAAGGTTTTGATAATATTGAAGTTATCCGGTCCAACACTTTCTGAACTGTCAATGACAAATACTAGTTCCAGTGGTGTTACTCTACATTTGATGCCACAACCTAGAAGAATAACCATTTCAGATATTTTATGAGAAACCGTTTTTTATTCAAAAAATGAATTAAACTCATACATCAGATTGACAGTCAGTTAAAACTCAGTTAATGAATTAATTTCTAGTTACTGGTACTGATCACAGAAACAGAGCTGGACCGAATTATTTTAGGAACACCTCTGGTAACATAGTGAGCATTGTTTTCATATCAGTGGGATCCTGACACAAAAACATGCAGAGGAAACATCCACTCAGTCAATATAAATTGTGTTTTATCAGAACTACATATTTTCCATACTGGAATACTTACCACATATCTCATTGATAAGTCTGATAACGTCTTCTCTCTGAAAAAGAGTATTAATATGTGCTGTGTTCTACTGTTAAGAATGCTGAAATATTTATTTATTTACAAAAATGCAGGCAATGAAATAGCTCACAAACAGCCTTGTGTAAGATCCCATAACCTTTAAATATTTTCCCCAGATAAACTATTATTGCTTCAAATAATTTATTTACCTACTCACCGAAAGACCAGGTTCACCTTTTCTTCCACCAATTCCCTGAAAACACGTAGAGTGAGATCATTAACAAAAGCCAAATTTTTCTAGTTTCTGCTGTGTAAATTTAAGTAACATTAAAAATATATTTTACCTTTGGCCCTGGAGGTCCTGGGTCTCCAATCTCTCCTTTGGCACCTTTGCTCCCTGGATCACCTTTATCTCCATAGTCTCCCTAATTTAAAACAACAGTATTAAATACAGTCATAGCTCCAGTTTTGTTGATTGTCAGAGCTGAAAGTAAGGTTCAATGAGTTTTAAAGATAAATTTTCTGGCTCTTTTGTTTTTTTTATGAATGGTTTCTCCTGTATGTATTCTAAGAAGAATATCTAAAGGCAGGATCTCAGAGAAAGCAAAATGGGCAATAAAAGCATCTTTAAGAAATTTCTATGAAAAATTACCTTCGTTTCAGAGGGAGAGTAAAGACATCTGTATGCAAATGTCAAGAATATACCATATTTTCTGTTCTTTGATTTTCTCGAACTCTAAAACAGTGTTTATACTGTACCAATGCTAATTTAGACTTAAGGAGAGATATAACTGCCTCAGCTCAGCCACTATCCTGAAACTCACACCAGCTCTGCATAAAAGTGAAATGAAAATCTGTGAGCTTTCAAAGGACAAATGAAGAGGCATGCTTGGACTGTTAAATCTATTGGAAAATACGTTTCACATTTAGAAGCAATTTTGCACTTTTCCCTTCAACTGACTAGATCTTTTGACTGCAAATAAGTGAGAGGGTTCAACATCATGAGACAGTTTTCACATAATGTAGCCATAAAACACTGTAAATAAGATTCAAGTTCTAAATTAGACATTTTTTTCAGGAAGAAGATTGTGCAGGACAGTTTTTTTTTACTTATCTCTGGAAATTACTAGCCAGTTTACATTTCACTTGAAATTTTAAAGCTTATGAATTTATCTAGATTACTGTCCATTTTGATATTATTCCTCATTATTGCCCAGCCAACAGAATCACACAGGTAACTCCTGTGTTATCACACAGGTAATTTCACTGTGGTGATTGGTACCAGTTTTAAAGAACCCTTTTGACTTTCTCAGTCTGATTCTGATCTTATTGAAACTGGCGTACATCTGAAAATTGTAAATAGCTCCTCCACAACATTAAGAAATCAGTTTCAACTAAGTAAGGTCTTGGAAGACAGTTCTTATTCTATTTCACAAAATTCTTATATCCAGCAAAGGATATTGCTTTCCATTACCTGTCCATGAATTGAATCTAACATCATTGAAATTAATGTCAGCATTAATAATAATGGGAAAGCAAATGGGATTTGCTGATTGTGGTGATGTTGTTACTTTCTTACACTTAAAGATACTAAAACCTGACCTTTTTGGTACATATACAAAATTTCTGCTGAACTAAACAATTCCTTTTCACGTGTGACAAGTCTGCTATAGTAATAGCAAACAGAAAAGTGAGTGTTTAGAGAGATTTACATTGGATCACAAAGATTAGTCAACATACAAGATGAATATGAAGATCAGTGAAAATATTGAGTTGTTATTATTATAGTATGTGGCATGTGGAATGTGAGTGAAAATAGAACTAGGAGGCAGAAATTTGAATCTGTGTGAAAGAGCTTGATATTCACATAAAAACTCTCAAGCTGTTAGATGTGAATAGCTAAGTGTAGGAAATTCCCACAATTTTTGTAACAACCAGGAATTTATTCAGCAAGGAAAGATTCAACCTTGGGCTTCAATCATTGTAGAAAAACCTAGTCAAATAAAACAAAGGCCTTAAATTACATTAATTATAAAGCAATTCCCTTTTTTGTCAAAGCCTGGCAAGTAAAAGGACATTTTGTAATACCTGAAGAATATAAAAAATATCTGAATACATAGTTTTAGTGATTTAGAATTATTCTCCTGCTAACAGGTATGACCTCGTTCTAGATCCTAATTCGTAATCTAATCCTGAATGACAATTAGGATTTTCATAGACTTCAAAGCTAGGACAATGAGTAGTAGGTACTTACCTTGCTAGCCGTATAATGTCTTTGTCTTCTGTTTCTCTTCAAAGACCTGTCACACCAAATAACCAATATAAGAAGAAAATCCCTTTTTTTTTTCCTTACTGCAAACCTAGTAGTTACCTTTCGTCCAGGAAGGCCAGTTCCTACTGATCCCTTTGGTCCAGGAAAACCTTTATTTCCTTTTTCTCCCTGAACAGAATATGAAACTTAATTTAAACTAAAAATTAATGTAAAATCTATGCTGTCTCTATTCACTTTAGAATGCTGTATCATAGAGAAAGCCGGATATTTGTCCTGTGGGATGAAGCACACAATTTTCAAGAAAAAAGCGTCTAAGGCTGGTGAAATAAGCAATTGGCTATGATTCAGAACATACATGAGAACCATATAAAGTATATTATGAAGAATTTATTCCTGATTAATTAAATGAAAATTTGTCATTCCGCTGAAAGAGATGAAAGACAAAATAACCTCTCAGAGGCTCAGATAGTTACTTGCCATGTCTACAAGCAGTAAAATGATGTCTGAACCAAAATTTCTGTAGAAATACACATTCATGACCTCTCCAGGGCAGACTTTTTTTCTGATCTTAAGTAAATAAGAAGACATCTCTACTCTTCACAGTGTGGAAAGCAGAACACCTTTCTGCTGATACTTCAAAAGACAGCATCAGTCCAGTTTCAAAGCTCAAAATTGTTTATAAGGATTGGTACACATGCCCTGCTGCATGTACTTAGACTTAAAAAGCATGTCCATGCTAGCAGCGTGGGCATACAACATTATAAAACACAGCTGTTATACACACACCGAAAATTCTTCATGGCTTCTGGCTTCCAGACACTTTCTTGCTTTATTTAATAGGGTAAGAAAAATATTTTTTATAGATCAACTGTTCTATGCGTTTTAAACACAGCTAGAAGTGATTATATTTCCTGGTGCAAAAATGCTTCACCAAAATTCACATTACATACATAATTCACATAACAGCAGTGCCCGATGCAGATACCAAAACCAGCTCCAGAGAATGTCAATGAGATCAGGAGCAGTTACCACATGCATCAAACCTAATTATAAGGTGCAAGTACAGGGTTAGTTGGTTCTGTTTTTCAGTCAAGAGCTCTCACTGTCCCACTAAAGCATCTTTTTTTAATGCTTGTATTGGTGCTCACAAATGGGTCTAAAGGGGTCATATTGCTTATAATGTGCAGAAAAATACAACAGTGTTTCCAAGTTTATCCAGCCTTCACCTAAGGTGCACCAGTGCAGCAGGACTGATCACTGACTATTCCTGCTGTCCTGGATAGGGGTTTATGGATTTCTGCAGGCAAAGAAACAGCTGCACACTGCACATCTAAGCCAACCTTCTCTCCCTTGTACTGAGGGCTCCTGGCGTCCATGACTTGGGAATTCACCAGGAGTTAGGTAATGAGATGCAGGTCCTCAAAGAATCAGTGTACAAGTCATGTCCGTGGATGCTTTTCCCAGTCCAAATTCCAGATCTGACTGAGACCCTGCTGAGATGACAGGTTCTGCTTGCACATGGGTGCAGGGTGGTCTTGCCCTGTGCTAGGGAAAGGTATCCAAGGCACTCCACCATTCACATCTCCACTGAAGCCCTGCTTTCACAGCCTTGCCCTATGAGTACCTCTTGGTCCACTAGCCCCAGTTTGGGGAATTAAATGCTCTGCTTGCCAGCAGGGCTACCTATCCCTGACCTGCTAACCAGTAGCCTCTTTCCTCTGTAAGCAGAACTCTTCCTCTCTCTCCAGTTTCTTACAGCAGCAGCAATTCAGACACTATTATGTAGATGCTGGAGACTGAAAAACAGTGGATGTATCAAATTCCATAGCTGATCCACTAGGGGGATTTCCTGTAAATAGAAATACTTCTAAGGTGATGGGAGACACAAGGCAATTTATTTTGCACTGTTATAGGAACTCACAGTGCCTATTTAATTTCCTTGAAGTCACTTTTTAGGAGGATTGTGCTTCTTGGGGCCCTCATGTAGGTATTAATGCAAATGGCTTTTAAACACAGTGAAACAGTGTGCCAGTTTGTTTCAAGGCTTGCTGTTCAGCACTGGGACAGACTCTCCCTCACACTGGGGTCATCACACAGCTTCATGGTTAACACCTCTGGAGGTCTGCAGAGCACATACATATGAACCAAAATCAGAGTGTGCTGTGTATTCCACTGGTCCTTCACTGGTAATAAATGTCAGACCCAACAAAATGGAAGATTTATTGCTGCCATTTGTTACTGCCCATTTGACATTGTTAGGATGGCATTCAGGCAATGAAAACTGAATGAGACCTACTGTTCTAAGTAAATTGATACCCATATAGCTGACATTTCTCACGAGCACACACGTGAGCTTCATCCTTTAAAACATCAACTGCAGAACCAAATCCTGCTTCCTTTACTTGTGCAATAAGTATCAATCAACATTAGAAGGGTTTATCATAGGTTTCATAGCAATACATTTAAGCAAAATCCAAGAAATATGCAGTACTAATTAAAAATATTAATGGCTTTGACAGTTCAATCCATGTACATAATTAAATTCAAACTTGACTACCAGTATTACCAAAATGAACTGTGTGCAGATCTGAGAATGTCTAGACTGTGGTTTTGAAAGGGAACCAAGCACAAAAAAAGAAGATCTGTGAATATAGCTATCAACATAAAGTAACTGTAAAACCAACACATTTTTGGCATTCCATTCTTACCATAGCAGACCAAGATCTCTCTCTATATATAAAAAAAATATTTGGAGTGAAATTGATAGCTCAAGTGCAGGAGTAGAGTAGCTTTAATCTGATGAAAAGTGGCCAAAAAGAATGAAGGTAGAATGTGTGAAGAGGTAGAATTTAAAAATAGACAGACAGAAGATCAACAAGCATGAGTGTGTGGAGGAAACTGGCACTACCAGAGCAAGATAGTTTCAAAAGTTGCTCAGAAATAAGCTGTTCCTAAGAATTATATAAAAATGATCATAATTTTAGAAAGCAGTTTTTAAGGGAAGAAAATAGAAATGGCAAGACAAATTAATGGAATGCCACAGAAACAACGGCAGCTGAGTTTGATCCACTGTATCACTACAGTTCTGTTTTCAAACCCAAAGACATTTCATAACCAGGACACATTACTTTCCAACATCCCTAAGTTCCACATCCTTGCATTAGAAACATGCCTTTGTTTGACAGTGTGTCAGTGAACTGTGCTCTTCCACTGGAAAGCTTCCATAACGAAACTGAGGTCTCTACACCAGTAAAACACACTTTAGGTATTTATTCATAGCAGTGCCAACATAACATTCAGATATACATCTGTTTGTATCTAAATATATAGAGAGAGACAGAGACAAGGAGAGAGAGAAAGAGAGAGAGAGAGAGAGAGAGGTGTATATGTACACTGAGCATATCTTTGTGTAACCCTTTATCTTCCCATAGGAACAGAAAAATATTGTGAAATCTGTATATCT